>REGO01000579.1:925506-979345 GCA_010120015.1 Rhombomys opimus
CTGAGGTTCACGTGCTAGACTGGGATGCTTTCAGGAGGTCGTGACACAAGACGGCCTACAGTTCACACACCTGAATTCTTAATCTGACTTGGAATTTCACTTTTATTATTTGTTTGGACCACAACAATGTTTTCAAAATATTATTGCCATTTAATAAGCAAAATCATATTAAAATGTGAAAATGTCCTAAACCAAAATATCTATCAATCCTAAATCCAGTTACCAATATATAACAGTCCACTATTACTGATCAAGTATATTTAGGCTCCCAAAGCACAGTTTTTCTTCCCCAAATCTACTCTTTATTAGCTCTACTTGATCTTTAACCATCCTGGGGACTTCTTTGACCTTCAAGTTGACCTTAAGCTGATCCTAACCGATGGTGAGGTTCTGTTGCGAGGTCAGACTGGCTGGCTCTGTGGCTGGTCCAGGTAGCTCCTGAGGCATACTGAAATTCATTTCTCTGGGAGGTGAAATCAGCAGTCAGATCATCAAAGAAAAAAGGCCCTGAGCAATGCTTGGACCTTAACTCATCCCCCAATGGGTGAATTGATTCTTCCAGTGCCTGGAAATAGTTGTCTTCCTTGTGTATTTATTTCCCTGTGTACTTCTTGGCCTAAGCAGAGGAGCCAGCCAGACTTTGATAGCAGAATGAAAAGCACTATTTGGGAAAAGACCTAAAGGTGTGCATCCCCTGAGGTAGTAAGACCCATGGGTAAGAGTGACCTGCCAGTGGGGCAGCTCTTCTAGTATCACATCACTGAAGTGCAAATATGGTCACAGCCCCTGGAGCTACTTTCTAGTTCTCATCACCAGGATTTAGACTTACCATCAAACCAAAATGACTTCCAGTTTAATTATTCACATACTTTGATTTCTTCCGTTCTACCCCATAAACTTGAATCAGGCAGCCATGTTTTCATTAGCAAATAACAAACTTTATGATGAAAACTAAATATAACACAAAGAGAAAATAAAATGACGCTAACCATACGGATCTGAGGAAAAGGTTGTTTGATAGGGTATCCCTTACTTTCTTCTGTGTCAAGATAAATGGAGTGAATGTATTCTTGCATTAACGAATTAATGTCTGTGGGTTGTTATCAGAGTTGACAATAACAACTTGGATTTGTTCTGGTTGCTAAAATGCTATTAGCAGCTCATGGCTTTATTTGACTATTTGGGCCCACACAGAAAGGCTTGTCGGGAATGAATTCTGGATTAGCCACCAGCTCTGCGGCTGTGTGCAGGAGTTGATGGAATGTGATGGGGAAAGCACTATCCGTGCCAACTACCACAACACTGATTGTCTTATTACCACCAGCAAGAATCTGATTAGACTTAACTTGCTCTAAATGAAAAGTATCTATAGTTTGCTCTAATCCAGATGTGTCCCAGCGGACACACTGTTCTGTTGTGCTAAACCCCAAGGTCACCTTAGCTCTGTTCTATTGGACTTGTCAATATACTTGGAGAAGAGCTTCACTGCTCTCTTGATGCCACAGCCCTACCCTTGGTATCTATAATCCATGAAAGCAGCAATTTTTTTCTGTCTTCTACACAGTTATAGTTCAAGGTACATGGCAAATGTTTGATAAAGGTGTGATGGTTGAATAGAGGAATGGATGGATGTGATATGAAATTGCATGCTAACAAAATACAGATTGGAGATATTGTCACTTATTAGCGAATGATGAAACTGTAAACAGGTTATCAGGTAACTGCCACGTCCTTTGACATCCACGAAGCCTCAGGCTATCCTAAACCACGTGCTTTCCCTGTATAGAAGCTCTTTCACTATGCTCAAAGGTTTGTCAGCCATCCTCACTTCAGGATGATATTAGAAATTTGAAAATAGAATGGAAAATTAAATTCTGATCAGAGAAGAGATTTTCCAAGTAGGATCTCCACAAGCCTAATAGTCAGCTTCTGAAATATCTATTAATTGTTTTCTTCCACAGGGAAGCATGCCAGAAATCTCCCTCATGATGTTTTAATTTCATAGTCACCTAGGTACCACACTGAAGGAAAAAAAAAATCTGAAAGCCAAGCTTTGATACACATACAAGTCACTCTTCCCTAGCCAGCTCTCCCCTTCCTGAGGAAGACAGACCACCTTCATTCAGTGGTATCTGAGAAATAGCTGGTACACAGTGACAAAGACCACTTCCCAAACAAAACTCTTACGAAGTGATGAGAAGCAAGAACCCTGTGTCTTGGAGCTTTAAGATTCTCAGTCCGGTCACTACAACCAAGCCCAGCTGCAGGAAAGAATCCATACCCTCTGCCCCAATGGCTGTGCTATGGCTTAAAGACCCCAGTGAACCACTGAGCACGGGCTGTGTGAGTGCCAGAAACCACATGCTTAACCTTAGCCCTTTCACTGATTTGTTTGTTTGTTTGTTTGTTTGTTTGTTTGTTTCTAGTGTTCTTAAGACTTCATCCTGGATGGAGTATTATTTTCTATACCTTTTTCTTTTAATTCTGTTTTCAAAAATATATTTTAACTTTTGAATACAGCATCAACAACAGCAACAGGCTTTTTGCCTCCTTTTTGTGCACCTGTTAATTTGGTCTAGAAACTGGAAAAGCTTGGATGGTATGAAAATGGTATCAGCTTGATAAAGCAGTACAAAAGAAAAAGAGAGAGAGAGAGAGAGAGAGAAGAAAGAAAGAGAAAGAAAGGAAGAAAGAAAGAAAGAAAGAAAGAAAGAAAGAAAGAAGGAAAGAAAATCAGCCAACATTGTAGCACCATTAGACTGATTGCTTTCTGTAGATACACAGAACAGTGACTAATAATGATTTTCCTCATAACTCTTGCTGACTTCAAGGCATAATCAAATGGCACATTTCTGATTAATCCAGAGCCCAGTCCACATAAGCACATGTGCAGGGTTCTGATAAGGTGAAGAAAGATGTGTTTCCATGTCAACAATTTAAAGACTTGAACTATTTTGAGTTGTTAATATAAACTTTAATGTTAGCACATTGACTTTGACAGTTTTGCAAAGAATAAATTCTAACACAATTGCAATAACTGTTGAATTACATTCTATTACTAGGGAAAGTAGGAAAATGTGTACACATGACAAGTTTGTCAGTCATTTATTACTCTGGTTTTGTGACATTAGCATGTGTTTTGCTGTTGTTGTTAACTAGAAAAAAATGACAATATAGCATTTCATTATGGCTCTAAACTAAAACATTGTTTTCATGGATTTCTATGATTCTAAGTAATGAACAAAAAGAATACAGAATAAAAAAATTAATCCCAGATGCTGTATCTTGAAGCATCGTATCATCTTATCAGCTCATCAATACATAGAAATTTCAATGTCATTATCATACCACAGGTAATAAAACCCTTAATAATAATTAGAGAGCCGTGAAGCAGCTAGTCCCGAAACATTATACCTGGCAGCTGTTCTGTTTTCCTTCTCTGGGACTTTGCACAGAGATAAGATGATAGTCATTTCATGTCAGTACTCCTGATCTTAGTAAGAAGAACAAGACACAAAAGAAAGGTAATTTGTCAACATTTACCACAGCCCAGCCTCATCCTTGGAGACTCGTGGTGCTGAAAGGAGCAAGAGTAGGAAGAAGAGCTGACCAAGGATGCAGATAGGGGCTGACTGAAAAGACAAAGAGGCAAGAGGTCAAAACTGAGCTTGTGTCTAGGGAACTAGTGTTTCTAAGAGGAAGCGTAGAATGATGGAAACTCTTACAACCTAGACTTTCTAAGTCCTAAATATCTCCTCAGTCCTAACATTTCCAAGTATGTTATAGAAAACGATAAGCCATGGCTTCAAATATGTGTTTCTCTGACCTCTGCCTGTAAGTCCACAGGGGTTGCCTATCAAAATCCTCCCTTCTCTACCCCCACCCCCTGGCCAGTGACAGCAAGGCAGGACTATTGGTAAGGCAGGAGACTCCTGTTGTGGTTAAGTTTTGTCCAGGACTCCTGAAACCCTGGCAAACATTCACAGAATTATATGATGATATAGGGAATCACATCTAATTTCTGTTTCCTCTCTCCTTTCCAGGTCGATGGAGTGAAGGCTAATGGTAATGCAGCCTCTCTAAGAAGTATCACCATTAAAAATTATCATGTATATTAATTTCATTTCTTACCTGCATCTTTGAGCATGTAAACTCATTTATCACCTAAAAACATTCATGTCTTCAATGAAAACTTTAGAACAAGGAGCTAAACTTTTAAAAACCTGCTATGTGCCATGTTCTTTACATATATATATATATATATATAAATTCTTTAACAACTCTAGCCAATAACTTCATCTTATGTGTTATACACAAGAAAGTAATATTCAAAAGTTTTAAGAACTGAACTGAATCACATGAAATTGAAAGTTTAAAGAGATCAGACATTGGCTGTCTCAAATGATTTTGTTACATAATGTATCAAGGTGACAGAACCACAAAATGAAGAGACTACAGTTTGACCTCATCCTTCTGCTTCCAATGCCCTTCTTCATGTCCAGTCTACAACGATACTTAAGTGAACTTGGCAAAGAGCATCACTAAGTTTATCCGATGTCACATTTGAAAAAGTATGTATTGAAAGTGTCCAGGAACATCAGACATCCTTGGGGCAGAATGGCAATGTAAAACAATTTCTTGTTCTCAAACTTTCCTTGATGCTCATAATAACAAAAGTTACAAAACATGAATAATATATACACACTGAAAAAGCCTATATGCCATGGGTGACAGGATATGGAAAGCTTTTGTTATGTTTTTTCATTCATCTATGGTTTTATGTTTCCTGCAATGAATGTGTATTACTTATATAATAAAAAAGTTATTAAAATAAGACATAAAATTGTATTGCTAGAGAATCATTTTCCAAACACATCTATGATCCCAGCACCATTAGTCATACGCTGTAGTCAGCAAGTAGACTCATAAACAGGGAAGATGAATCATTTCTGCTCCCCTGCTAACCCTTTCTGGTCATGCACTTTTCTGGCAGTACCTTGGGTTTTTCCATGCATCAGAGGACGTAGTCCTCTTTCTGACAGCAGCGGTATGCTCCTATGAGAGTGGGGTTCAAGACTCAGTCATATAGAGCTCTGAAGGAATTCCACCAGCGCTTCTGGGGACCCAGGGAGACTGAGCTCCCATGAATTCCTAACTTTTTGCTTCAACTAATTGGACATATTTATTAATATAGGTATATTCAAAGAGCAATTGGAGCTTCACCAATATCTGTTTAGTAACATAAGGTTAAAGCAGACTTTTGTGAGATTGGGTGCAAGCACACGTGATAAGCATTAGCCCAAGTAGAGCATATATATGTATAATATAATATATAATATCTATATTATGTTTGAGACAGAATTTCTCCATGTAGCCCTTGATGTCCTGGACTCGCTATGTAGACCATGTAGGCTGGCCTCAAACTCACAGAGATCTGTCTGAGTGCTGGGATTAAAGACATGCACAACCACACCCCGGCTTCAATATTTTACTCAGGTAATAAATTTTGATATTAAGAAAACCTCAGGTTGGTGTTGTGCTGCACGCCTTTAATCGCAGCACTCAAGGAGGCAGAGGCAGGTGGATCTCTGTGAGTCTGAGGCCAACCTGGTTTACAAAGTGAGTCCAGGGCAGCCAAGGCTACACAAAAAAACCTGTCAAAAAGAAAGAAAGAAAGAAAGAAAGAAAGAAAGAAAGAAAGAAAGAAAGAAAGAAAGAAAGAAAGAAAGAAAGAAAGAAAGAAAGAGAAAACTCAGATTTTTTTTTCTGTAACATTAGAAAAACATAATAATCTCTTCATTATGACCTTCAAATGTACCTGAAGCAAAATGGAGATTTCAATCAATTATTCTAAAAAGGCATTTCAACAATAATAAAAATCATGTTCACTTTCTTCTCTATTCTGTAATATTTTATATATTGCAGTCATGTAGTAGATTTGATTATAAAACTTTGTGTCCCTGTCTATCATGTCATGCGGTTAGATGGCTAGTCTGTGCCTCTAGCATCCAAATAACCACAGTAGCTCTGAGCCAAATGTGAATACCTCCTCAACCCTCGACAAGCACTGAATGGGAGAACAAATGAGGGCTGCAGCCTACAAAGGGCTTTTCACATGGCTTATCTTGTCTACTGTGGGAGGTGATAGAGATACATACACGTAGCAAAAAGTCTACCAGAATGTTGCACCTTCCAGTAAGATGACAGCAATAACATCCATTCTACGACTCTCATTTCTGCCCATGGAAAATACCTGATTTCTCTAATGTTCAAACAACAAAAGTACTGCAGGCAAAGATAAGTTTGCAAAATAACATATAATTCTGTTTCTAACTGGATGACTTCCCATGCATCTTTGAATAAAATAGTGTGTTTCCTTTCTAAATTCTGCCTCTTTGGAAGCATGGGTTGAATATGTCTCTGTGCTGAGGTGTTTACAAAACTGATTTTCATGTAATCCCCAAATAGCACTAGCTAGCATGACCATCTACTTTCTCAATTTACAGACAAAGAAACCAAGCCCTGAAAGATGGATCCCTATAGTCACAAAGCCAGAGAATGCTATCATCAAGATAGAGTCCTTGACAGTCTGGACCCAGAGCCTGTAAGCCTGTGTGCTTAGCAGTTAGGCTGTACCAACCTTCCCTTGGCTCTGCCATGTTGGTCACTACATAGGGTAAACAGTCAATCAATAGCAAAACACCCATTCTAAATAAGTGTAAACAGACAGCATCTTTGTCAGACTTCCCCAAAACCTTGGTTTCTCTGGGGGTAAAAGCAGTTTCAGGTATTAGCATAATAATTCAAAATCTGACTGTGTCATCTTTGGTTTATCTACTCTTTGGTTTATTACACTTTATTTCTTTCAGTGTTTTATTTCCAAAGGTGCTTAAAGGTAGGGTGGTGTACACAGGAAAGTGGTATTGCTTAAAATATGGGTCCAAAGAGGAAAAGAGTAACAGTTTGTTTCAGAAAAAAAAATTATAAAAAGCGAAGTCTAGGACTCCGCCCTCATTGTTAAAAATAAAGCTGGCTTAGCACAAAAGAAATCTATGATTTGCTCAGATAGATCAATGATTAGAAAAGAAAAAGGAGGGTAAAGAGAGTGAAAGGACAGCCTGCAGAGACCCAAGAGGCTCAGCCACCCTCAATATGTGGATTCTGAAACTGTCTATATGATAGCCAGTCAGCAGAGGAGGGGAGGGGCATCTGCCTCATAACCTCTCTATCTCCCAGTTGACAGACTTCATTTCCATGGATCATCTACTGATGAGGACTGGCAAAGTAGCCACAACTTGCTAAGAGAATAGTGGAAACATCTCAGTGTTGACTCACATTCTGACAGTTGTCCATCTGGGGTAGGGAGAAAGCATGCTTCATTTCAACCAACAATCTATCACACCACTCAACCAAGAGGCTGTGCTTTCTCTGGCCTGTATTTCTTCCTCTATAAGTTATGAGTTGAAATCCAGGGATCATTCTAGATCCCAATCACTGGAACCTATGTGACTTGAGGCATATTCTACATCCATGGAATAGGGTTTCAAAATACGTCATTTTTATCTAAGGAGATAATGTTATTTCTCTTATTTAAAAAAATTAAATGTGCGCTATTTACCTTTCTACTCTTTGATAATTAATCACTTTCTTGTCACTGGCATCAACTGATTGAAACTGATGGTTTGTGATATTCAATATTGAGTTAAAAGCACCGTACTTGGTCTCCCTTCCATGGAAAAGACTCTCTTCTAAAAACAGTATGCCCATTAATTTAATGGCATGTGACAATTCTAAAGTTTAAAGTGAGTAGATGCTAGACATAACATTAATAATGAAATTTGTAAGGATGAGAATACAGCTTAATAATAGTGTGTTTTTCCTAACTTGCCCAAGACTCTGGATCTGTTCTTCCAAACTGAAAAAAAAAAAAAAAAATAACAAATCAAACCCAAATAATAATGCTTGGTGTTAGTCTATAAAAACTATGCTATATACAGCGCCTTATAATTAGCATATTTAGTCTTTGTAACAACCTAGCAACTGCTCGTGTTCCTATTAGTATGTGAGGGGAAAAAAGCTGTGGGAGGAAAAACATCACAACTTGTGACAAAGCAGGACTCCTGACTCTTGAAGTTGTTGTTAATAAACCAAGATCCTCAAACTCCTTTCTGAAGGCACTTAGTGCTGTGAATTTTCCTCTTAGCACTGCCTTCATTGTGTCCCATAAGTTTGGGTAAGTTGTGTCTTCATTTTCCTTGAATTTTAGGAAGTCTCTAATTTCTTTCCTTATCTCTTTCCTCACCCAGCTGTCGTTGAGTAGGGCATTGTTTAGTTTCCGCGCGTGGGTAAGCTTTTTGTTATTTCTGTTGTGGTTGAAGTCCATTTTTAGAGCATGATGGTCTAAGCAGACACAAGGGATTATTTCAATCTTCTTGTATCTGTTAAGGCTTGCTTTGTGCCTTACTATATGGTCAATTTTGGAGAAGGTTCCATGGGGTGCTGAGAAGAAAATATATTCTTTTGTGTTTGGGTGAAAAGTTCTGTAGACATCTATTAGTTCCATTTAATTTAAAACCTCTGTAAGTATCATTATTTCTCTATTTAATTTCTGTCTTGATGATCTGTCCCTTGGTGAGAGAGGGGTGTTGAAGTCTCCCACTATTAAGGTGTTAGGATTGATGTGTGATTTAGAAGTCAATCTGGGCCTTTCTCAGAAAATTAGGAATAGTGTTACCATATGATCCATCTATACCACTTCTGGACATATATCCAAAATATGCTCAAACATGCAAGGACATTTGCTCAACTATGTTCACAGCAGCTTCATTTATAATAGCCAGAATCTGGAAACAAACTAGATGTTCCACAACCAAGGAATGGACACAGAAATTGTGGTACTTTTACACAATGGAATATTACTCAGCAATTAAAAACAAGAAAATCATGAAATTTGCAGGCAAATGGGTGGAACTAGAAAAAAAAAATCATCCTGAGTGAAATAACCCAAACGCAGAAAGACACACATGGAATATACTCACTTATAAGTGGATATTAGCCATATAATATAGGATAAACATACATATAGATTTCAATAAATGCCTATAGTCCTAAAGAAGCTAAACAACAAGGAGGACCCTAGGGCAGATGCTTAATCCTCATTCAGAACGGCAAACAAGATAGATATCAGAAGCAGGAGTAGACAAAAACAAGACAGGACCCTTCCACAGAGGACCTCTGAAAGACTCTGCCCAGCAGAGTATCAAAGGAGATACTGAAACTCATAGCCAAACTTTGGGTAGAATGCAGGAAATTTTATGGAAGAAGGGGAAGATAAAAAGACCTGGAAGGGACAAGAACTCCACAAGGAGACCAACAGAGCCAACAAATCTGGGCCCAGAGGGGCCTGAAGAGAGTGATGAATCAACCAAGGACCATGCATGGAGAGGACCTAGACCCCCTGCTCAGATGTAGCCCATGGGAAGCTCAGTCTCCATGGGTGTTCCCTAGTAAGGGGAGCAGGAAGAGTCTCTGGCATGAATTCCGTCGCCTGCTCTTTGATCATCTCCCCCTGTTGTGATGGCCTTAATAGGTCACAGAGAAAGAAGATACAGACAGTCCTGATGAGACCTGAGAGGCTAGGATCAGATAGTAGGGGAGAAGGATCTTCCCTATCAGTGCACTAGGGGAAGAGCATAGGGGGAAAGAGGGAGGGAGAGTGGGACCATAAGGAGATGAGGAAGCAGGCTACAGCCGGGATACAAAGTGAATTAATTGTAAATAATAATAATAGTAATAATAATGAAACTAAGATCCTCTCCCTGCACTGGCCCTACAGCCTCCATCAGCTCCCTTCACTCTGTATCTCCTCTGGCTGGGTGAGACTTTCCCTGATCCCTGTTTACTGTGTGCTTTGCAGCTGCCTTCCCAGTACATGGTTAATTTCCCATCCTTTTCTGTGAGCAGATGTTCCCAGGGAGCCAAGCTGCTCTCCCTTCCTTGGCATTGTTTCCTACAGATGACTAGATTGAGCACAGTAGCTGCTAGCCATCCTTTTGATCTGAAAAGAAAAGATTTCCCTACTGGATATTCCTCATGATGATGTAATTAGTTTTCTGGACATACCTAACAAATTTATTTTTAATCACAAGGGATGAGGGGGAAAAGAGGACCAGCCATTCACTGTGGACTGTGTGCTCTGGTTGCAGTTAATATGCACCGCTTCCGCCCTCCTGGTGCAATGTCTTCTTCGGTGATTGTTCAAAGATTCTAGGGCAATAGGCTGCCCCTCAAAAGCAGTGGGGAACTTCACATTCAGAAAGGGGTCTCAGGCACTATTAAATTGCTTTTTCAAACCTGGTGAAGTCATTAGAGCTGGAAATCCTTTCAGCCTCATACTGTCCTCAGCATTAAGAACAGGAGCAGCTCTTAATAAGTTTTTGAAGATTGTGTTTGATTCAAAGTCACAACATGGAACATTCTAGACAAACAAACCCAGCTGTTCAAAATCTCCAGCCCTGCAAATATAGCTATAGTATGTATGTATGTGCGTGTGTGTCTGTATTAAAAACAGGATAAGATTTGGAGAAAAATTTTGTTAAGAAAATTTTTGTATTTGTGAAGCACACATAAAAATAACTTTAGCTAAATAATTAATCATTGTTTTTGTAATCACTTTATTGTGATTAATGTAGCCATTCAAATAAGTACTGCCCGGACCCAAAGTCTATATATCTTGATGAATTTCTATACCTTTAGAATCACCATTACAAAGCCTTAGACCTTTGCCTTTGATTTTATACACTTACTATCAATTACATTTTTATGTAATTATGCATCGTAAAAAAAAGAAAAAAAAACATGATAAAGTTAAAACTAGAAAAGCAATTAGTTTTATAAACTCTTTCAGGAGTCATCTGTCCTCCACCTAAATTCTGTCCTTCCTTGTCACCTAATATTACCTTTCCTTGTCCTTACTTCATGTTACATACATGACGACAAGTATGTGTAATATATAGTCTGTATATGAAGGAAAACATGTGAGTTTTATTTGGGTTTTTGTTTTGTTTTGTTTTGTTTTGTTTTTTTGAGACTGGGTGACCTCGCTTAATATTATATATTCTAATTCCATTCGTTTTTTTCCTGCAAATTTTATTTCATTTTCTTTGGAAAAGATCAGTATTTTAATTTTTTGTGTACCAGGTTTCCTCTATTCATTCACCTGTTGATAGACTACTATGTTGGTTCCACTTTATAGCCATAGTGAACAGAGCAGCAATAAATATGGGGTGCGTGTTATGCTCTTTCTCCTTGCTGGAGAGGATGTGGAGAAAGAGAAACCCTACTCCATTGCTGGTGGGAATGTAAACTTGTACAACCACTTTAGAAATGAATCTGGTACTTTCTCAGAAATTAGGAATAGTGCTACCTCAAGATCCAGCTATATCACTCCTAGGCATATATCCAAAAGATGCTCAAGTACACAACAAGGACATTTGCTCAACAATGTTTGTAACAGCTTTATTCATAATAGACAGAATCTGTAAACAACCCAGATGTCCCTCAGTGGAGGCATGGATACAGAAATTGTGGTGCATTTACACAATGGAATACTACTCATCAATTAAAAACAAGGAAATCATGAAATTTGCAGGCAAATGGTGGGATCTAGAAAAGATCATCCTGAGTGAGGTACCCCAGAAGCAGAAAGACACACCTAGAATATACTCACTTATAAGTGGATATTAGACATATTATATAGAATAATCATACTAAAATCTGTACACCTAAGGAAGCTAATCAAGAAGGAGGACCCTGGGTAAGATGCTCAATCTTCATTCAGAAATACAAACAAGACAAACATTGGAAGAGGGAGAAAACAGGGAACAGGACAGGAGCCTACCACAGAGGGCCTCTGAAAGACTCTACCCAGCAGGGTATCAAAAGGCATGCTTAGACTCATAACCAAACTTTGGGCAGAGTTCAGGGAATCTTATGAAAGAAGGGGGACATAGAAAAACCTGGACAGGACCTCCACAAGAAGAGCAAAAAAAAAAAAAAAAAAAAAAAAAAAAAAACAAAAAATCTGGGCAAAGGGGTCTTTTCTGAGACTGATACTCCAAATAAGGACCATGCATGGAGATAACCTAAAACCCCTACACAGCTGTAGCCTATGGCAGCTCAGTGTCCAAGTGGGCTCCCCAATAATAGGAATATCTCTCTGATATCTGGATATTGTCCTCTTTTAATATAGCTACTGGCCATTGGAGGGTTTTTCTTCTTTCTTGTTTTTTAATTGTCTATTCAATTCATTTTTCCATTTATTAATTTCAAGTTTTAGTTCCTATTTTACATATTTAGAAAAAGCAATCCAAGGATTCATATGGAAGCACAAAAGATGAACAGCAAAAGCATACAGAATAAGAATAATTCTGGAGGTATTGCAAGACCCAACCTCAAATAATACTACAGAACCACACTGATAAGATGGCCAGGTTCTATTATAAAAACAGGTAGGCCAGCTGGACATGAAGGAACATGCGTTTAGTCCCAGCACTGGGGAGGTAAAGGCAGGCAGATCTCTGTGAGTTCAAGGCCAGGCTGGTCTACAAAGCAAGTCCAGGATAGCCAGGGCTTGATACACAGAGAAACCCTGTCTTGAAAAACCAAAAAGAAGAAGGAAGAGGAGGAGACAGGCCAACAGAATACAATTGACGTACTGGAAATTAATCTACAAAGCCATGCATACTTAAATTTTTTCAAAAGAAAAACATACATTGAAAAAAAAATGAAATACTATTCAGCAAATGATTATGACAAACCTGGAAATACACCTGCAGAAGAATAGAATTAGACATTCTCTTTCATTTTGTACAAAAATCAGTTAAAAATAGGTCAAAGACTTTAATCTAAAACCTGAAATGATAAAACTTTTAGAGGAAAATATAGGAGATACTTTTCAAGATACTGGGAAAGGAAGAAACCTGAACGTCTATGGCACCAAATATCAACCGTTAGGACTACATAAAAATAAAGTTTCTGTACAACAAAGAGGAGCATCGGTAGAGCAATCAGGCACACAGGCCCAGAACAGAAGAAAATCTTCATCAGCTATACTTCAGTCAAAGGGACAATATCCAGAATTTACAAAGAATTGCATAAATTGTTAATGAACCACAAGTATAGTCTAAGGTCTGTCGTTTTCTATTAACACAAAGGCCAAACAATGATTTAAACAAATAGATTGATCATCCTAAGCAGAAGCGAAGTTGGTCAAACACAGTCTATCCACTAAACAGCCAACCATGTATTTGAGATTCAAATAATGTACATCGCTATCTCCACTCAAAGACATACTTAACAACGTTTCATAAAACAGATTCAAAACACTACAGGCCATGTCAATCATAAAAGAGGGCTATGAGAAAAGGGCACAGCCAATATCGAACTTTTCTGCATATGACAGTAGCTGCTATCAGAAATCTGAACACACTGGGTGCGAAGGCCACCGGAAAGAGCCAGGAGGCTGGAGACAGGGCTGAAGGGTATCAAGTGAGGAAGAAATACTTGAAGACAGTTTAGATTGTTATTTCCACAAACACTATGTCTTGGATTATGTTTTTGAAGTGACAAGCTTATCTTATTGAGGTAATTTTTTAAATAACATGGCTTAATGCATTATGTAGATGCTTGTTCTTCTACAAAGAGTAGGAAAATTTTTCAGGAAAAAAAAAAACATGGAAAACAAGTTTGTCAGGTAGAAAATTTTTACAAGAGTTCCTCAATCCTAAAAACCTTGAATGTGAGAGAAGCTCCAAAAGTTTCTCCCTAGAAGCCTATCATGAACTTACAGACTTTTAACAACCATGCTCTTGCGACTGCCTTGAAAAAACAGAGTACTGTCTTATCATAACACACTGAGGGTCGCCTAAGAGTTATTCTTAAATTCTTCACAGGATAATGGAGCTATTGATGAAATTAAATGTGATAACTCACTCAGTGGTTTGTCTGACACATAAAAGTCAATATACATCAGCTTTCTTACATTTTTCTTTCTGTCTCTTTGTGAATTCTTATACAGCCCTAAGTAGTCCAGGCCAATTGTGAGCGTAATGTATCAAGATACCAATAGGAATCAAAATGGGTGCTTCCCAAGGCACTTCCCAAGGCAGAGCTGAAGGTGTTGAAGAGAGCCTTCAGCCACTTTTTTTTTTCACTGATTGTCCCTAACTACTCTCTCTCCTCCTATTATTTTTCCCCATACCTCTACAGATCACACACTTTCCATGCTTTTTGGCACTCCAAAGACTTTTCTGCCCTCTATGGAATATTATCTCTATCATCATGTTTAAGACCCCCTACTTTTAAGCTAGCTTAATAATCATTTCCGAATTAAAAATATTTTTCTATGCAGAAAATAGAACATACATTAATATGATTAATAAAAATTGTCTGTATGTCAAGAGGCCCCAAGACTTTATTTTCTGATCCGGGCATAATATCCTCCCATTGGTCAGGGGATTCAAACAGGACTCTGGAAACTTCCATGAGAAGATAGGATCAGGCAGACACCAGGGCTACAGGTTTAGAGGTCAGAATGCTCACATTCTGTTTAAATCAAAGTACTGCTTCCAAAATAACAAGTTTAGCTGGTGAAATATCACTGCCATGCTTGCTCAGGCGGTTTTCTTCCTGACATTAAAAGAATAAATTGAATGAAAATGCATGAGATTGCTGTGGTAGTTTCTCTCTGGAAAACAGACATTTCAACTTGGACCATTGCAAAATTGTCTGAAAGAAAAACTGGCATGCACCCAGCTTTGTGGATGCATTTGGATTAAAGAAAGGAGGAAATGATAAATAAACAGAAATTAAAATTGAGTTAACTTCCACCTTCCAGACATTTTTCTGGATGGCATATATCATCAAATGCACAGTTACATTTTTTCCAAGGAATGAATGATTGGAAAGGAAATTATCTATGTAAATATACATGGCAATCCATACATAAAATGATTTATATAGCAGTATGTGAACAGTGTGGATATGGTTAAAGCTCTAACTGGCTTTATTTCTCTTCACAATGAAGGGGCCTGGGATCTGTGGCTCTTTGCTAACAACTCTATACTATAAATCTGTGTAGAACCATCAACATAAAATTAGTGGAGTTCTGTGAAACAAAAAAACCTTGATAGAGTATAAAGCAAAAATTCAGTCAGTCAGGAAAGCATTTCAGCTTGGCCTATATGAACAGAGGTAGTTATTTTCACACAGAGGTGAGCCTTGCCTTATCGTGACACTATCTGCACAAGAGGTGGCTTTGTGGGAGGATGGAGAACACTGAACAGCCTCTGACTCTTTTGTGAGTTGGAAGAATTTTCTTGAATTTTTGCCTCCAATTCTATACAACAATACAGCATTTCTCCCAATAAATTATCTCCCTAATGAATGTTTTACAGAATAAATCCCTTTGGAACTGATGCCTAGTAGCTAAGATACAGATATCAGCCTAATGTACATTAATAAAGATAAATAGATTTCAGTCTAAATAATGTGCACTGTAACCTGCTGTGACCATGTACCTGTGAGTCCACTGTGGAGAGAAAATCAGATCTTACAGAAAATGAAATAAGAATTGAAAAGCAGCCTGCTGTCTCTGGCATGATTAATGTCACATGAGTAGCGGTGATAACGATTCAGCACATGGACCCAACTAAAGACAAGAGAAGCACAGTTCAGATTCTGGTTATCATTTGAATGTGCTACTTTTATAGTCCCATGAGCTATTATAACTTCATAAGCAATTTCACTGTATTCAGTTTTTAGTTGGAACAAAATAGAAAGCTGCCAAAGCATAATTGAGAATGCTTGCAGTGTCAGTATGGTCCACCTCAACACAGTAACTACCCAGGAACAAACTCCTGCGCTGGTTCTGAACCTCCTTTCCCATGACCTGTAAAAGCTGCATGTACTATTCTAGCTTCTCACTTTCTGCTTCTTCTAAGCATGTTAGAACATGACCAAAGAATTGTATATGTTTGTGCCCCTGTGGTTTGCTTTGTGGGATGGTAGGAGGTTCAGAAACTAAGACAGAGTCACATGAGGTAAAGGCTTAGGGAAGGAGCCCAGCCATTCAGAGCTGGAAGGACGGTATAATTAAGGGAAGCTAAAGAGAACTAGCAGTTGGGTATGGATGTCTCCCCGATCAAGAGTCCCAGAAGCACTGACTAATGCCAGAAGGCTGAGAACCAAGAAGACAAGGTCTCACAGTATTCACAGGAAGCGGGCACCAAAAGGACTTCTTTCACTAGTATGTCTGGTTTCACTCATTAGGACACTAGCTAAAGGACACATGCAAGATGAGGTTCTTTAGCTCTCCTAGGACATATGACTGTTCAGCTCAAAAGCTTTGTGTTTTCTAATTAAAGAAACCCAGGCTTCTGTGTAAAAACCTACCCTGTCTGGTTGCAAATGTCACTGAAACATTGCTTTCCATCAGGATTTGTTTGTTTCTGTGCTTCTTTCCACGAGGTTTCCTGTATTTATTCACAATGTTGCCCTACCTGAAGTGGAAGAAAGAAATGGGTCTTTATATTAAACACATCTATGAAGTACCTAGAAAGATGGACAAAAGATCCATGACCAAATGCTCATTGATAATTTTTTTAATTTTATTTTATTTGTATATTTATTTATTACAATTTATACACTTTGTATCACTGTTGCAGCCCCCTCCCAGTCTCCTCCCTGTCCCACCCACCTTCCCTCTTCTCCCCCTATGCCTTTTCTCCAGTCCCCTGAGGGGAGGAACTCCTCCGATTCTATCTGACCTTAGGTTATCAGGTCCCCCCAGGGGAAGCTGATCCAAGAGCTGGCCACTGAATTTATGTCAGAGACAGCCCCTGCACCCCTTACTAGGGAATCCACTTGGAAACTGAGCAGCCAATGGGCTTTCTTTGAACAGGGGGTCTAGGTCCTCTCTATGCATGGTCCTTAGTTGGAGTATCAGTCTCTGCAGGACCCCTGGGCCCAGGTATTTTGGCTCTGTTGTTCTCCTTGTGGAATTCCTGTTCCCTCCAGGTCTTTCTATCTATCTCTTCTTCCATAAGGATTCCAGCACTCTGCCCAGAGTTTGGCTGAGTCTCAGCATCTGCTTTGATACCCTGCTGAACAGTCTTTCAGAGGTCCTCCGTGGAAAGCTCCTTTCCTGTTCCTTGTCTTCTTCCTACTTCCTATCCTGTTTGCCCTTCTATATGAGGACTAAGGATCTTCCCTATCTAAAAGATGCCCCACCATTGAACAAGGACATCTGCTCAACCATGTTCGTAGTAGCTCTATTCGTAATAGCCAGAAGCTGGAATCAACCTAGTTGTCCCTCAATGGAGGAATGGATACAGAAAGTGTAGTAAATTTACACAGTGGAATACTACTCAGCAATTAAAAAAAATTATGAAATTTACAGGCAAATGGTGAGAACTAGAAAAGATCATTCTGACTGAGGTAACCCAGAAGCAGAGAGACACAAATGATATATACTCACTTATAAGTGGATATTAGCCATATAATATAGGATAAACATACTAAAATCTATAGCCCTAAAGAAGCTAAACAACAAGGAAGACCCAAGAGAAGATGCTTAATCATTGCTAAATTTAAAATATTAAGAAAAATTAGAAAATCCAACAACTACTAACTCTCCTAACTCTTAAATGTCTAAAAACTTAGTCTCTAAATCTTCAGATTCTGTTTGTTTGTTTTTTTTTCCTCATTTATAAGTGTCAGTCTTGCATCACTTCACTGAGAAAACTAAGGCAGACAGAGGACATTTGGGCTCCACCAATGTTATTCACTTACACTGTTATTCATCACCTGTTCCCTGAACCTCTACTTGTAGCTGGGTACCAGAAGGATTAATGTGCATAACTCCTTAAACCAAATCCTCTGTATTGGATTAGTTAACTTTTTTATTATTTTTTAATTAATTTATTTATTTTGTATACAATATCTGCATATATGCCTTCACATCAGAAGAGGGCACCAGATCTCATTATAGATGGTTGTGAGCCACCATGTGGTTGCTGGGAATTGACCTCAGCACCTCTGGGAGAGCAGCCAGTGCTCTTAACCTCTGAGCCATCTCTCCAGCCCCGATTAGTTAACTTTCTATTGGTGAGAAAAAAATGCCATGACCAAGACAATTTATAAAAGGAAGAATTTATTTGGGGATCATATTATATATACATATTGCTTTTCTGTCGTCACTTAGATTTCTTCAGTTTTTTTTTTTAATGTTAAATTTAAAACGAATATGTTGGCTTTGCCTATATTATTTTGTTTTCAGAGTTGTTATAGTGACTACTACTTATGCACATGTAATTAGCTTATCAAATTATTTTGTATTAACTTGTATCATTTCACAAAATATATTTTGTCGGCATAGAAGTATCTTCTATCCTTTATGTTGTCATATATATGTATATATAATATGATCCCCAAATAAACCCTTCCTTTTATAAATTGTCTTGGTCAACTGCTTCCAGAGAGTTGATCTGGTCTGAATCTTGTCTCAGGTTTTATTGCTTACTCTTGCAGGGAGGGGGTCTAGTGAATCTTGTTAGTTTCAGGTACTTCCTGAGTTACCTTGAGTTGCTTATGTTCTTGTTTAAGGAGCTTCTCTGCAGGATGAGTGTTTCAATCTTGATGGAAACTGTTACACAATATTACTCACAAAACACACCCTTTAAATACAAAGTCACATTTTTTTAAATACAAATAGATAATGAAAGAGATGTGTCAAAAATGGTACAGGTAAGAGCCCCAGGATGGTTGATATAATGCTAAGAAAAGTTCAAGAAACGCTCTTTAAGTAGGGATAAAGACGTCACTTCATAAAAATAATATAAAGATTCACAAGAAGACAGCAGAAGTTGAAGTAGGCTGGGATTTGATAATAGTAGTGTTAACTAAATTGAGAGAATTTTAAAAGAAGTAATCAATTATAGAACTATTTAAATTAACAGTTAACAGAGTCAGTAGGAACATGTGTGTGTGTGTGAGCATGCATGTGCACATTTGCACACACACAAATCCATAAAGACTTGAACAAAACTTGAAACTGTGACACACACTTGCAATGTCAGCATTTAGGAGAGGCAGGAGAATCATTCCAGATTCAAGGCTTGCCCCAGCCATATATTGAAACTATCATAATAAAACACAAAACAAAACAAATAATAAAAGACTTGAATAATTTCTCCAACACTATCAACAGCCTTAGATTAATATGTAAAGAGCATCTTCATATATTAATTACATATGTAAAGAGAACAACCGTGGAATAAATAAATATTCTCAGTATATATTAATATGCTGAGTATGAATGTAACTAATGCAACAGGAAAGAGTATACACAGTACTTATCTACACATTAAAACAAATGCCACACTCTTATGTGTGGAGCTTAGAATTAAAATCAAATATACATGTTTGTATATATGTTTTATTTGTGTGTATACACCAGAAAGAAAGCTATGAGAGAGGACCAAGAAATCTTAAAGGAGGGAGGAAGTAGTAGGAAGAGATTAGAAAGCAGAAGGGGGACCTGTGAAGGGAATAAAATCAGTAAGGTGGGGCCCAGAAGGGGAAAGTATGAGAAAAAAAGTACAGAGACAAATGCATACAAGTGTCATAATGAAGCCCAATACTCTCTATTCCACTCCAACATGTTGATGAGAAAAACTTTTTAAAGAATAAGAACATATTGTTTGAAAATAACTTGTAACGTATTTTTCTGACCACAACCTGTTCTCTAACTGCAACAAAAAGTAAATTTTAATTAGCTAATAAGATATCCAGAAAGCACTGAATTTAAAACAAAAGCCTTCTGTGATAATTCTTAGATGAAGACAAAAATTTCAAGTCAAAATTTGAAACAGTTTGAACTAAGTAATAAAGAAAAATAAAATGTATATCAATGTCATGTGAAATGGAAAGACTAGACTATTAATCAGCTCAAATGTGAATCAACAAGTAATTAAATACACAAATTATAGACTATCCATACAATAAAAAATTTAAAGTTTCCTTTTCTGTGTCTGTGTGTACATGCATGTGAGTATGAGGTATATGTGTGTAATAAGTGTGCATGTGTGTCTGCTCCCACATGTACTGCAGCACATTTATGGAGGCCAGAGAGAAATCGCAGGGGCAGCCATCTCTTCAATTCTCATGGAACAGAGCAAAGTCACCTGGAAAAATCAAGGACATGTAATTCCATTCAAAGAAAACAGGAAGGCCCTGATAATGGATACAGAATCTGTAGAGATTTGTGAAAAAAAAAACTTAAAAATGATTAAATGCTGATAGAAATTTCATGTAACTTGAAAATTATTCATGCTAAACAAAACGTGTCAAGGAAATGAAAGGAATTTAAAACTAGAGAAAACACAAAAGACTAAAACGTTGAATATTGAGCAAACAGAAGAAAGAATGAATAACTTAAGGGTTACCATGGCTCTCTGCTTAGTGATTTCTTATGTCATGTGACGTGCTCCCTTGCTCTCTTGCTGTCACAACATTCCTGATGATGAAATGTAACTTAAAACTGCCGTAATGGAGTTGTATTATTCACTAGAGAAACAGAACTTATAGATGAATATATATTCATATTATGTTATATAAACTATATAACATATCATATATTCATATATAATATTCATTATATATGGGGATATATATATATACATATATATATATATGGAAGTTTATTAGAAAGGCTTACAGTCCAGCTAATCCAGTAATGGCTGTCTACCAATGTAAAGTTCAGGAACCCAGTAGTTGTTAGGTCCAAGACATTGAATGTCTCAGGTGCTCTTCAGTATATGCCAGAATTTTGCCCATGAAGGAATAGAATTGCTCATGAGGGTGAGAGCAAGCAAACAGAGAGAGCAAGCTTTCTTCTTCCCTGTCCTTTATGCCAGCAGAAGGTATAGCCCAGATTAAAGGTAGGTCTTTTCCCTGGAGGGGACAGGAGCTCCACAAGGAGAGCAACAGAACCAAAAATAATCTGGGCACAGGGGTCTTTTGTGAGACTGATATTCCAAACAAGGACCATGCATGGAGATAACCTAGAACTCCTACACAGATGTAGCCCATAGCAGCTCAGTGTCTAAGAGGGTTCCCCAGTAATAGGAACGGGGACCGTCTTTGACATGAACTCAGTGGCTGGCTCTTTGATCACCTCCACCTGAGGGGGGAGCAGCCTTACCAGTCCACAGAGGAAGACAATGAAGCCAGTCCTGATGAGACCTGATAGACTAGGGTCAGATGGAAGGGGAGCTATCATTGGACTGTGGGAGGGACATAGAAGAAGAGGGAGGGAGAGGACTATAGCTGGGATACAAAGTGAATAAACTGTAATTGATAAAAATAAAATAAAAAATTTTAAAAAGGTAGGTCTTCTCATCTCAAATAAAGGTGTCTCTTTCCATCTTCAAAGATCAGGATTACAAGTGTGTCTTTCTGATTCAAATGATTTAATTAAGAAATTAAGAAAAAATTCATTACAGGTGTGTCCAGCCATTTGGGTTATAGCTAATTCTAGATGTAACTAAGTTGTTAATCAAGAATAGGAGTGGAACCTAGAACCGCCATAATGGAATAAAACATAGAACCACCATAATGAACTATAACTTAGAACTGCCATAATGAACTATGAGGTCAGACCAAATTCACAATCTAAAGACTAATGCCTAACAAATATGTAACATTTTCATACCACTGGAAAGTAAATGGAGCCTAAGTTGAGCCAGTGTAAGTTAGAGTTTACCTGGGTATGATTTGCTTGTCCCCCTAGTCTCAAAATCTAAAAATACAGCAATATTTATAGGTTTACATAAATAAATATACATGTATAGACTACTACAACTGTTCAAGTCACAAAGCTCCTTCTATATGCTAACATTCAGTTAGGGAAAAAGAAGCCATCTGATTCAGTCATTGACTTTGGCTGCTACTCTGAAAGTGTCCCATTGTCTTCCCAAGTACAAACTGCTGTAAAGATGAGGCTGGCATTCTTTCTTTGCAGTCACCCAGCTTCCACAGACAAGTAGCTTTATATAACAAAATATGAGATTTGTGAGACTTACTCAATGTACATATAATAGTCATAATGAAAGTGGGGTGGCCTTCTTCATCCTCAGAGGCTTTTTATTATCTGGAAATTAAGTCAAATTCAGGAACAGAACTGTGGAAAGAGAATGCCACAAAAGCAAACACATTATCTAAATGCCAGTCAGTTTATATTATTTGTGCACACACTCATGTGCGTGTGTGTGTGTGTGTGTGTGTGTATGTGTGTGTGTGTGTGTGTGTGTGTGTGTGTGTGTATGTGTGCACGCACTCACGCCCTGGTTTCGAAGTAGAGGACAATTCTCGAAAGTCAGTTTTATCCCTCCACCTTTACAGGAGTCCTGGGAATCAAACAAAGTTGGCAGGCTTGCACAATAAGCCCTTTTCTCACTGAGATAACATTAAAATTCAGTTTAAATATGTAGATTTATTTACTTGCCATTTCATAACTGATAATACCAGAAATGGCTTCCAAGAGACATTTAGGAAGTAATCCCAAGTGTTCAAATTTATAAAATATCGCTCACTTCTTTTACAATAATCCCCCTTTTGGTATAATTTCACTCTACTGTCAACCAGCTCCTAAAATAATTTTTCCAACTAATTTACGTTGAACAATTGAAAATATCCTAAATCTTTTGGGGCATTTTAATGTCATTGTTAACAGTTGACTTGGGGAAAATGTGATTGGCTTAGGGAGCATATGCTAGCCGATGATGGAATTTGGTTAAAAACTGAAAGCAAATATTTTGGCTCTGGAATTTTCTTTGAATCCTAGATATCGCCTAGAAAATTCAAAGCGGTTAGCTAAAGCCAAGGCATTGCCTAACCGCAAGGCGCATGCGTGGCAAGAGAAAACCAGCTTCTGCTAACGGCTCCACCTCCTTATCTGTCACAGTCAAAGGCCTCGATGGTCCTTCCACACACCCAGGAAAACTTGCCTCTCACTACGTGTCCGACCTCTTCTCACATTACTTCCTTGGGTCATTCATTTCTAGACACAGTGAACTCTTCTTGGACCCTTGACTAGCCTAAGGATGCTTCCAGCCTTGAGCCTGTCACTACCCCATTCCGACAACCCACTCCCTCAACACCTACTCAGCGAGCTCCTTCACAGCACTCAACTGGTTTCCACACTCAGCCTTCTCTGACCAACGTACTTTGCATAGCACACATGTCCCATACCCTTTACCCTTTTTTAATGTCTTCACATCAGTTGGTTATTTTTTTAAATATATATTATTTATTTGGCTAGAATGTAAATAGTATGATAACCTACCATTGTTTTACAACCAGATTTACCCCCAAGGGCTCAAAAAAGAAAGAAGAATGTACAAATTGCTCATGAAGCATTTGTTGGCTGTTTTTTAAAGACAGCCTTTCTGCATTCTCTCTTAATATTCCTACTACAACTATGTGTCCATAAACAACCCCCATATGCTCTTCATTGTATTAATGTAAAATTTGTCATGAGAATATGAACAGATAAACAAAGCAGATAAAAAGTTCCATTGGGCAGAAGGATTTGTAAACCAAACAAATACCAGCAAATATATAACAAAAACAAAACAAAAAAATACCTTAACCATGGAAAGTCAAGAAAGAATGGTTAGTCCTTTATACATCTGTCTTGATTGGTATTTTTGACAATTTAAGACATGCTG
Source organism: Rhombomys opimus (assembly GCA_010120015.1). Classification (NCBI taxonomy): domain Eukaryota; kingdom Metazoa; phylum Chordata; class Mammalia; order Rodentia; family Muridae; genus Rhombomys; species Rhombomys opimus. The sequence continues at coordinate 949,296 of REGO01000579.1, forward strand.
GGAAGAGGAACCTCAATTGGGAAAATGCCTTCATACAATTATCTTTAGGCAGGTCTTGCCTAATGTTTGATGTGGACAGACTCAGCTCACAGGAAGTTGTGCCACCCCTAAACAATTGGTCTTGGAAGGTATAAGAAGCAGGCTAAGCAAGCTATGAGAAGCATGCCATCAAGTAGCATTCCTTTACGTCTTCAGCTTTAGTTACTGCCCCCAGGTTCCTGCCTGGAGTCCGAGCCTTGGCTTCCCTCTGATGATGAGTGTCACTGATAGTTGTAAATAAGCTCTTCCCTCCCCAAGTTGCTCTGGCTATGGCATTTCATCACAGTGCTGGAAACCCTGACAACTTTAAAGAACAGAAAGAAGCTAGGAAGCAAGTTATGCAGATGTGTGGGGAAGGTTGTACTAGGAATTATAAAAGCTGTGGGTGGAAACCCCTATAGTTACAGGAAACATCACAGGTGACTGTGGAGTTCACTGCTGCTGGAACGAAATGGTGATTAGAACTGTCATGTGTCTAAGGCTAGTTTTGTGGTAACAGATTTCAAAGGTCCTGATAGGATAATTAGGTTCAATTGTAACTGGCGGGGGTTACAGAGGACTTAAAGGACAAAGTATGTGTTGTTTTATCTATTACATTTTTTTTATTGTTTTTAAAGAAATAATATTAAAAAAAAGAAATAATATTGTTGGGCATAGCAGTGTCGCCTTTAATCCCAGCACTTGGGAGACAGAGGCAGGGGGAATCTCTTAGTTCGAGGTCAACCTAGTCTACATAGAGAATTCCAGGAAAGCCAGGGCTGCATAATGAGACCCTGTCTGGGAAAAGAAGAAGAAAAACAAAAGCATTTTTATACTAGTTTGTTTATTTTTTTGAGACAGGGACTCTGCACGTATCCCTAGATTTCCTTGAACTCGTTATGCAGACTCACCTGGCCTTGAACTCACAGTGATTCACATGCCACTGCCTTGCAAGTGCTCAGATTGCTGATCGATGCAGGATGAACCGGTCTATTGTGGGTGGTGTTGCCACTAGGCAAGCGGTCCTGGTTGCTTGGAAAAATGTGGTTGAGCAAGTCAGGGCGAACAAGGCAGTGAGCAGCGCTCCTCCATGGCTTCTGCTTCAGCTCCTGCCTCCTGTTCCCTGCCTTGAGTTCTTACCTGATGTCCTTCAATAATCGACTGTGATGTGAAACTGTGAGCTGAAATAAACTCTTTTCATCCCCAAGTTGCTTTCAGTCACGGTGTTTAGCACAGCAACAGAAACCCTAACTAAGACGAGTTGGTACAGAGTGAATTCATCCAGCATGTAGATACATATGTATGACTATAATCTTATCGTACCTTTAAAAAAACACAGGAGTCATGTTTCCTTGCAGTCTCTAGGAAACCTTTTTGGGAGCCTATTGTTCTGAGAAGAAACTAGAAATATCTAGGAGTTATTTAAGAGTGATTGTTTATTATACCAGTAAAATATGGTATTCAGCAGCCATTTAAATATACTTAAAATGCCATAAACGTATAAGTTCATTTGCTAGTATTGGTCACAGTTTAAGTTCTCAGTGATTCCAAGTAGCAAGGGGTTATAATCCAGGGCAATTCTACCATCACAAAAAGTTTTAACTTCCAGTTCCATCCTCTCAACCAGAAAGTATGGTTATTAGTATTATCCTTAATTAATACATGAGGCAAATGAGAGGTTAAATTATATAACTTTCCCAATATATTAATATTATATACCTAGTGGAATTGACATAATCAAACTACCTATATTTTTTAAAAATAAATTCAAAACCCAAGTTACTGTACCTTACTGAATGTCAGACAGAAAGAGAAATTTTACCACAATGAAGCATCGGTTAGAACCTCTGGGGCATGATACAAGATCACCTTCTCATTTTACTTTGTTTTGTTTCAACTCTAGCATAATGGCTGTCTTGAGGAATGCAAATTTGTGGTGGATGCCGCAGTAATAAATGAAAGTAGAGTCATCTGTAAAAGTGTGGCACTATCTAGAGGTGACATTGGAGACTCCAATAGGATTCTCTTCTCTGTATAAAAGAGTAGACTTTAAAGGTGTAAGTCAGTAATATCTTCTTTGCACTTTTTGGTAACATGAGAGATTTGTAGCTACCAGGGGATTACAGATGTACACACTTTGTACGGCTTCTCACATGTGTTCTGGGGATTTGAACTCAGTTCTTCATGCTCGCACAGCATTCTTCACCAAGTCATCTCCATCAAAGCCTGGTGATTATTTTTTTCTTCTTTCTTGTATTATATATATGTTTATATATATGCATATATATATGCAGGTTTTTGGGGGGCATCGATGGAGGGGGAAGGGAAGGGGAGCATACATTGGGTAGAAGAAGGGAGAGAGAACAAGAAGGGGAAGAAGGAGAAAATGCACAAAATAGGCAAAAAAGGGCTCTTGTTTGTTTTTAAAAAAATGGATTTTTTTTTCAAGGAGAAAATGTGACACTCCCCCATCCTTTGTTTTTCACTTGTATATAATTGGTTCTTTCTATAATATCAATATATACTCTGGTAAATTCTAGAACCAGAAAGCTAGGAAAAACAGAAATTTGCTATTTCCGAGAAACCACCCAAGTAGAAAGCTTTATGCTCATATGACTAATTTTTAAATAATTTATCTTCTCATAAAATATTAACCATAAAGACAAAGACTGTTGATTTCTGCTAAAAACAGGATGGGATAACCCAAAATTATGTCAGACTTGGACTATAAGATGGTTATATGACACGGTAGATTAATCATATAAACTTATTGTTAAGGTAGTTGGAAAATCGCTTCCTATTTAGTGGTTGCACTCAGATTCATGAGTGATACTTTGGAGGCTGAGGATGGAGGATCCTGAGCTAGTTTCGGGATAACTTGGGCTCCCTCTTAAAATCTAAACAAATAAAACCAAAGTTATAATGAAGACTGGCTATGGAGGACAGGTGTGACTGTGACAGACTGCAACAAGGAAAGACTATTGTACAAGATGAATGGGTTGCCAAGACAAAGCTATGACAAATAGCTGAATATGAACATCATTTTCTTAGAATTCAGGGAACTGATCTGCAAGTTGATTAGATACAGCAGATTTTGAGTGCCCAAAAGAAAGTCTTTACCTGTACTCTCCTCTCAGCTATTGTGTGAGCCAGCAATATTTAACTCCATCCTCTTTATTCTATGTCAGTCATATTTTTCTTACAGATTAGAAGTTGGTATAGAAGTAGATGAAGTGGTCCTCTGTTGTACTTTTGTGTGGGTGTGGTGAGCTTTATTGATGGTATTCAAGAGAGTAGGGTTACCTGAGCCCCTCCCACTATTCTGGGGGTCTGGGATGGAAATTGTGAGAGAGATGCTCAGTGTGATGGGCTGAGCTGGGATAGGGACAGCCTAGGGCCTCTCTCTTGCTTTCATGTCCTTGCTGAGTTGGGTGGTCCAGGGCTTCTTACTCCTTGGCCTCTTACTTCTTACTTCTGACTCTTACTTCTTACTTCATGGCCCACATCACCCTATTGCTGTAAATATATTCATTGTCATACCAGGAAATGAGCTTTACAAAGTTGTCATTGAGGGCAATGTCAGCCCCAGCATCAAAGGTGGAAGAGTGGGAGTCACTGTTGAAGTCGCAGGAGATAACCTGGTCCTCAGTGTAGCCCAGGATGCCCTTTATTGGGTCCTCAGATGCCTGCTTCACCACCTTCTTCATGTCATCATATTTGGCAGGTTTCTCCAGTTGGCATGTCAGGTCCATGACAAGCACATTAGAGGTAGGAACACCAAAAGCCATGTAAGTGAGCTTCCTGTTCGGCTCTAGAATAACCTTGCCTACAGCCTTCACAGCACCAGTGGATGAAGGGATGATGTTCTAGGCAGTCCCATGGCCATCACACCGCAGCTTTCCAAAGGGACCATCCATGGTCTTCTGGGTAGCAGTGATGTCATGGACTATGGTCATGAGTCTTTTCACAATGCCAAAGTAGTCATGGATGACCTTGGCCAGGGGGCTAAACAGTTGGTGGCACAGGAAGCATTGCTGACAATCTTGAGGGAGTTGTCATACTTATCATGGTTCACGCCCATCACAAACATGGGGAAGTCAGCATTAGAGGCAGAGATGATAAGCCTTTTGCTTCTACCCTTCAAGTGAGCCCCAGCCTTCTCCAGAGTGGTGAAGACACCAGTAGACTCCACAACATACTTGGCACCAGCATCACCCCATTGGATGTTAGCGGGATCTCTCTCCTGGAAGATGGTGATGGGCTTGCCGTTGACGACAAGCTTCCCGTTCTCAGCCTTGACTGTGCTGTTGAACTTGCCATGGACAGAGTTGTACTGGAACGTGTAGACCATGTACGTGAGGTCAATGAAGGGGTCATTGATGGCCACAATCTCCACTTTGACAGGCAGCTCCGGTTACCAGGCATCCAATACGGCCACAAACATTCACTACAACCTTCACCATTGTGTCTAAGGGACAAGGTCGGCACCTCACGAAAATATGCACCTGTCTGAAACAGAGAGGAGCCCCTCTGTTGTATTTTAACAAACATATTTTTTTAAACTTAAAGAATAGAATGAGTAGGCCATGTTCTAGTGTTGGGTTCATGCACTTAAAACTTCTAATTTTTTTTCATCAACTTTAAGGAACATACAACACAAAGAAAATATACGCTCAACACAACTATCTAGAAGCAACATAATAAAAATGTATTCAATATACTCAATAAAAATGTATTCGTATTTGAGATACAGTACATCCCTGTTTCGCTTAATCCAGTTAGAAATGAATTTTGTATTTCTCATAACTTAATGCATCATTGGTGACACATGCAGACTAAAGAATATAAACTAACCCATGTTAGCGCCTGGATGAAGAATAACAGACATTTCTAAGAGGATGAATATAAGACTAACCTGATAATGATATGTGACATAGACTCAGTTCATAGGAAAGTTAATTGAAAGAGTGACCAATCAAAATGCCATAAGTGTCCAAGTAAAAGGCAATGTAATTGCAAGTGAGGGTTTTCCACTGTAAGGAAGGCTTTGAATAAATGTGAAATGCTGTTGATTCAAAGGTAGACCAGCAAGAATATATGAAGGTAGCTAAGCAACATAGTCAATAAAGACAGAAAAAAAACTATTAAGCTAGAAAATAAACATATTTTTGGTTATTCCTTACTCAAAATGACTGTCAGGAGCCAGGGTTTATTATATGTATTAAGAGTCCTGCAGACAGGATCCTTTAGTAGCAGCAGGCTTGACAAGAGGTCCTCATGTCTCCTTCTCTGCTCTCTATGTCCTTTACCCTGAGTTCTGCTTCACTAAAATCTTCTATTAAGGCAGTTATACAAAAGCCTTTGTCTTAAATTCTGCTTTCACAACAACCCAAAGTAAAGACACTCTCTTAAGAGCAACAGTAGACAAAGAGATACTGAATTGCATTCCATATTTAAGATTCTATGATTCTAATACTTTAAAATGGGCTTTTAAAAGAAATGGTGATTTCCCCCCATGATAAATTATTACTATATAATAAACCTTTATCTACATGAAGAGGAATTTTAATCCAGTAGCTTGGCTGCTCTGACAAGGGATCACATCCAAAGACATTCTAGGTTTATATGATCCAACTGGAATGCAGACATGCTCAGGGTTACAGTATGATCTGTCTGAAATAAAGACATGCCCTTAGTACACACCTATAATCCCAAATAATGAAGGTAAGGTTAGTTTGTAAAAGGAAGCAGCCTTATTTGAAAGTGAGATCTAATTGAGAGACAGACAAAGAGACAAATCAGAAAAGATTTAACAGAATGAGTCAGAGAGAGACTATCCCCAACTCTCAAGAGAACAGATGGGAAAGAGAGGCTACTTAAGAGCAGCACAGACAGAGAGTTTTTATTGGGACAGTTTTACAGAGACAGGTTGCAGAGAGAACAAGCTAGACACAGGTAAGACAAAGCAAGCCATAGAATGAGAAGGACCTGGAAGATTATAACAGATCTTAGTACGAGACCGGGCAGAACAATTCAGTTAGAAGTCATAAGAAGCCAATTTGAATCAGTCAGCTTAGAGTGGAGTTTGAGCCAGAACAGTTCAGTTGAACCAGCAAGGAGAGGTCAGAAAGAGGTAGAAAGTCTTGGGAATGGCTCTCATTTCATCCCCTCATCTGAGGAAATAAAAACAATATTTTTACCTACATACAAAAAGTAGATGTAGGAAGGCTTTCCAACTTTTCAAAGACTATTACTTTGCCACGATTTTGTTGAGTTTTAATGCCTTTTATTTCCTTGTATTGTTGGTCTTGTTTTCCAAAGCAATTTATTTAATGCTGGGGTATTTTGTTTTGATGATTTCCCTGGGTTGGGATACATCTTGTAACAAGAATTCTAGCATATTCTCAAGAGGCACCTTGGACAACATATTCCTGTCACTAACTAAATTGCCTAATAAAAGTAATGTGAATGAAGTTGAGAAGATAACAGGAAACAAAATTGAAATTTCTGAGGTATTAGGCATAGACCTGAGAAGAGAAAAGGATTCAGTTTTGCTCTCTCTTACAAGTCACACCAGTTTCACATATTTCACAAAGTTGGTGAACACCTCAACCAAGAACTCAGAATTTGCTCAAGAAAAGAAGGAGGGTCACAGCAACTGCCAGAAGCTATGATAACATGTGTAGTCTCTTGTATTTGACACCACCTGTGAGGAAAATAACTCCAGGATGAAAAATACTCAGAAAAATTACTCAAAATCTTGAAAAAAGAGAGGCTGAGACTCATAGCCAAACTTTGGGCAGAATGAATGGAATTTTATGAAAGAATGGGGAGATAGAAATACCTGGAGGGAATAGGAATTCCAAAAAAAGACCAAAGCCAAATTTAAAAAAAAATGAAATCTGGAGTCCCTGAAAAGAATGATACCCCAACCAAGGACAATGCATGGAGAGGACCTAAAACCCCTGTTCAGATGTAGCCCGTAGACTCAATCTCCAAGTAGGGTACCTAGTAAGGGGAGCAGGTGCTGTCTCTGGCATGAACTCAGTGGCAGGCTCTCTGATTACCTCCCCCTGAAGAGGGAGCAGTCTTATCAGGCCACAGAAGAAGACAATACAGCTAGTCCTGGTGAGACTTGATAGGCTGGGGTCAGATAGAAGGGGAGGAGGTCCTCCACTATCAGTGGACTAAGGGAGGGGCATAGGGGGAAAAGAGGGAGGGAGAGTGGGGTTGGGAGGAAACGAGGGAGAGGGGCCACAGCCGGCATACAAAGTGAATAATTATAATAAATCATAATAATTATTAATAAAATTTTTGAAAAAAATTCAGAATGAATGGGAAAAAAATGTTCAGTAACAAGCACAGTCTTGACTCTTCAAAGGTGACAAGGAGGCAGAGAATTTCCTCTAATTTCGAGATAGCCCATAAGATTCAACAATGAAACTGTTGACATTAACTTATTTAGAGAAATGTTCTCCCAGTTCTGTAGCCTAAGGAGTTTTCTGACTGGATATGAAAACTAGAATATTCAGTGAACAGCTTTCCAGCCAGGAAAGATGAACCTCACAGACCTGAAACTCCTTATAAACAAAATTAACAAATCACCAATTGTTTTTCCATGGGCGAAACTTGCCTTAGCTGTCAAGGGACTTTATTAAGCAACACAGGTATTCAGTTAGCTAAATAGCATGACTGTTAAATGCTTTCATCTTGTGTCTCTGCAAGAATTTCTCTTCCTTTGGGGGGAAGAGGAAGCTGGTCTTCCCCCTCTTTGGTCAAGAGGTTGGTAAAATGATTCATGATAAAAACAGTGTATGGACAGATACTGGAACATTTCCCTGGTATAGATGTGCTGTACAATGGGTAATCTATTACCTCCTCTAAGAATATTTGAATGTTTCTGCCATTCAGTGGAGTAAAAATACCAGCTGCAAGAGGCTTCTAATAGTGGAAAGGAGGACACGGTGGATAAGAAAGATCCAGCTGTCACCCCCACACACACCCCAAATTAAACAGAGTCATTCTTTAATACAATTCACTTCATGCCTTTTCTGCTTAACAAATTCCTGACTTCCTGATCTGACAAAACAACTGCAGACAATTTCTACAAAGTGTCTGCATATTTTCTTTGTCCTAAGGAGCCTTCAGAGAAGAAGGGAAATGAGGAAGGAGCTTAATCTACCATTACACCATTTTCCATTTTGTTAAAAGAAACTCCCTAGAAGCATATCACCTACTTCTCCTGGGCCTTAGAAGGGATAAGAAAGAGTATTGCAGAAACCTCAGTTAATGGGAATTTAGAATCTGAGTCACGGCCTAGAAGGAGCAGGGTGCACAAGACCATAAGCAGAGAGCTGGGCTTGATATCAAGCTAGGGGTATGGTGAACTGAGGCTCCCTCAGGACTTATGCAGCCATGGAACAGCCCTTATTGAAACATAGACTGACCAGGGGCACACAGAACGATGAAATGATAAAACCTTTTCCAGTTGTTCAAAGGCCAGCTGAATAGCTTACCAGCCCTAGGCCACCACTGGAGGGGAAAATGTCCATACAGGAGCTGGGTATGGGGGAGATGCTGACGGGTTGTGAGAGAGCAAGGACAAGATCATCTATAAAAGCATTTGCTTTTCACTGGGACTTATTTTTAACTGAAATGAACTTGATGTTCCTAATGCTTTTGTTGTTCAATTTCACTTTCAAATTCAATGGTGTGTTACGGAAATTCTTGTGGGCATTTGCACAGAACACAATACTCTTTCTAGTGTTCTTTGAAATTGCCACCTCTCCCATTACCTTCTCCTATTAAAAAAAAAAGTGTTACTTTTTATGGAAAATGCTGTTTCCTCTTCTTACCCTGCAGCTTCTACCTCACTTCAAAAAATGCTAAGATTCCTTCATTACCTTGCACACCACCTCCAAGAAATGTCATCAGCATTGCAAAGTTATTCAGCATCTTGTGACTTTGTCAGTATTTACCCAAGTTTCTTTGCAGAGCTATTCATGAATAAATTTTACATGCTCTATAAAGCTAACTGCATTCTCAGATATAGCCATTCATACTTTTATGAGATGCTAATTGTAAGAAGTTGGTGGGTTTTTTTGTCACATATATGTCCTTGTTGATTCTAGGGTATTTTACATCAGCAAATAGTTAAATAGAAATAAAAACAGCATGTGAGCCAAGCGGTTGCCAGCAGTGAATGGCATGCTTAATTAATGCTGGCAGTGGTCCTCCATGCTAAAGAGATAACCTTAGATAATTTAAAACACACACACACACTAGCTCTTTACAACACACACAACTTCCGTAACACAAGGAAGTCAACTATCTTTCCAAGCTTTATCAAGCCTATGATCCCTTTGCTTCAGTTTAATTCTGGTAGACAGCTCAGGTTTTATGTGAAAGCTCACTCTTAATGCCTCCCTCATCCTCACTCTTGACTCATGGAAATGACCAGGAGCCGTTGCTAAGTAAGAACAGTGCTCCTAGCTGGCCTGCTGCCCAGATGCTCCTGCCATCTGTTGGAAATGCAACCCAGTAGAGGCAGAAGGTAGACAAATAAATGCACTTTTCCTCCTGCTTTTTAAAAGTGTGTTTTTCATGCTTTAATAATTAGCCATGTGAACAGGCTTTAAATCATGGCCTCAGATGCTAAAATAAATAGTGAATGTTTTTTGTTTTTGTTTTTGTTTTCCGGTGTAGGAAACTTTAGCATAGTTATACACTTAAACAAAGCCTTTACTCCCTTTTGCCCCCCAGGTCCATAAAATACTTCTGAAAGTAAAAGATGAGAGAGGGATTTTTGCAGGAGGAAGAAATCAATCAAAGAAAGAGAGAAAGGGAGGACTGGAAAAGCAGGATCCATTTTATCATGGATCGCTTGGTAGAGGTCACTGTCAAAATTCAAACAAGTATCACAGAATAAAAGTGTCCTACAGATAAAGAGCAAATTAACATGAATTTTTTACACTATTTATTATATTTCCCGAACCAAAGGAGCTCTATAGTATACTAGAATTACTTACCTAAAATATTCCATACAAATAAGCCATACAAATAACCAGAAACCTATACCAGTAGTTCGAGAACATTCTTACACAACAAAATCAGCACAGATTTCTTACTACAGAGTTTTTGGGATGGAGCCAAACATGTATCTAACACGTTCCTATGTGAGGCTATAAAAGTTATTTATTAAAGCTTAAAAAAAAGTTAAAATTCTAATAAGAGAGATGCTAATGCAGACAGGAAAGAGAAACTTCTGAAGACCAGAAAGTTTTAGATCAGGACAGGGGGTTAATGTCAGTAGTCTGACTATAACTCTTTTGGTTTGCAAGCTTAGCAATATGTTGCCTAAATAAGACCTAAAACATGACACCAAATGACATGCCAAAACAAATGGGGGAACTTTTACAAGGTTCTACTGGGAGATGAAGAGATACAGGCAATTAATTACAGCTGAAGAACGGAGACTATGTCTTCTTTAGAAACAAGCCCGAGAGGTCAACCCTAAATACATGTGCACAACACAACACAAAATGAACTCAACATGTTGTATTTATAAATTTTTATTCATGTACATGTGTACACCATTAACAGTTAAATAATAAGAAACTATGAATTTGAGTTGGGGACATAGGAACGATGAAAACTAAAGTGCTTAGGAGGTAGTTGACGTACAAGAAGTGACTCAACGGCCTAGCGCAAAACATGAGCAAGTAAAAATCTTGCTGGTTTTTCCATGATTTCTTTAAACATACCTGGAAAACAGGATCATTAGGGTGCTAAGAGCACACTCCTTGTACTTTCTCCTTATAAACAAAAGAGGTCAAGAGAAGATCCCAACCTTTGGAGGGACAACTACTTGGACAGATGAAATAAAAATGCGCTACTCTCTTCTCTCCAGCTGATAAAAGGACCTCTTCCAAGATGAGAGTTGGACAGGTGGGAGAAGACATTGTATTACAGAAGGAGAAGGATCAGAGATCCACAGACATACGAGACTTCTTCCCAAGACAAAGCATGCCCTTTCCTTGTGGTTGTTCAGTGACTCATTTGAGTAAAGTTGTCAAAGAGAAAGTTGGCTCTGTGGAAACGCTCCCCATCATTAAGTCTCAGAGGCAGAAAGAACACAAGACATCCCTCAGGGAAGGGACAGCAGGTTACACAAACATCAGAAAGTCCTGATTTCAGGACAGAGCCTAAATGGAGGGATTAAGGTACTGGTAATTTTGCAAAATATACCAATAGCACTGCTGTTTTATGATTCCACTAATTCACCATCTCAAGGTGATATGTGTGCTGAGTGTTCTGTGAAACACAATGCATAAAGAAAATAAAACTGGCAAGTTTCCTGCAATAGATTTTTCAAAGAAAGTGGAAAACCCATGAAAAGTGTGCTTTGTTCATTATTAAATCTCTAGCATTCCCACAGAGCAGAAGGCCCATGTTACTGATTAACCTAAATCTATTTTAGAGAACTTCTACTTCATTCTTAAAAAAAGAAAACAAGAAAAGAGTTGGGCCTTTCAAGGTGAGAAACTTAAAATAACAGAACTAACCCCATAAGGGCCAGGTAAGATTTTCTTCACAGACAGAAAAGAAAGAAGGACAGAGCACAGGATTACAATCAAGCAGCAATTCTGTAGTCACATAGTCTACCTGCCATCCCAGCCTAGAATTTTCTCACCAAGTCTCAAGAGATTTGGTATCCAAGTATTTGAACCAGTGTTCCTAAACTAGGTTAAGCCGAGGTATGGGGAAGGAGCCATTAGATCTAAAATGGGAGCCCAAGATCTTGGGAGGTAGATGCTTAACCAACTGGCTTCATCTACCAGTTTTTAAAGTATCTCTAAATTTTATTTGCTTTCTCACAGGAAAGGAAAAAAAAATAGTAGACTTGTAATTGAGTGAGGGCTTGCTCACTGAGAAAATAACTGCTCCAACAGAGATGAGGTTTGGACGTGAGGCGTGGATATAGATGGCCTGGGAGGTGACCAGGGAACAATGCTGTTACCTAACAAGTATGCTTGTGGCATCTTCGCGAAAGCCGTTCTCCTAACATGTGTAACACCAATATGCTGCCAAGTTTAATAGGAAAACACCGGCTGCCTATAAACCCTGAAGGTGTGTTTCGTGGATTAGTTAAAACCTTGTAAAATGCCTGCAGCATTGCAAAATAAGAAACTCCCTCATGTTCCAAACACAGGGATTCATTTACATGGGAGGAATTCTTTACCAGTCAGGGCTCATTTTTCCACTAACCAGCCATTACTACAGTGTTGGTTCTGCACGAACCGCATGCCCCGCATGTAACTATGTACAGCAAAGGTTGAGTAAATGCAGCCATAAAGTTCTCTCTAGCTGTGCAGCTCTTGCGCAGATGAAGCAAACCCAATGACGAGAAATGGGCAAAAGACTGCCGCGGGGGCTCCCACAGGTCAGCCATCTTCTACGCTGTTTCCATTTGAAAGCACTTACATTGGGGGCACATAATTAGCCCTTGTTTCTGGATGCTATTTCTGTGTAATTCTGAAAGGCCCAGGCTCTGCAGGGCCACATCTGGTCACACTAATGGCTCTCACAGGCAGGGTACTACCCTAACTGCCAGTGCCTGTGAAGACAGGAGCAAGGCAATTCTGTTCCCCAAAGACACCAGGCTCATCAAAACAACCTTCTGTGGTCCTGGCCACTTGCCCACATGGAGAAGGGCAGTGGAGCAGGGGCAGAGCACTGGGGGTCTGCCTAAGGCATGGGTTTAATGAAAGGTCTGCTGGAAGCCAAATCAAACAGCAGCATGAGTCCTCAAAGCCACTCAGTGAAAAAACATGGAAGGCAGTGTACAAGGCCAGAAATCCATGCATCAAGGCAACATGGATGGCATCTGTCACATTTCCTTCTCCTAGTGTCTACTAACCCTTGACATGTCTGGTGAGAATGCTACAGTGATTAAAATAGTCACTGAACATCCTTTTCTACTGCCCACAAACAACTCTGAAGCCATAAAATAAGGCCAGTCTCCTCTTTAGTACTTCCCCAGGACATAAAATGCCCTGCCCTCCCTATGTCTGTTGCAACCATAGCTAGACAGAGACAAAAGCACTCACATGCAGTAGCCATACCTGAAGTCCAGCCCCAATGTCAACTAGCAAACTTTCCTCCAGCTATCTACCAGCTCAGGAAACAGAGAATGCTACTCATACAAATTCTAAATTTCCAGACATATGGAGTTATATAAGACACTATAGGCAAACTCAGTGTTACTAAGTCCTTGTAAAGACATTTTAAATTAAAGCTGGAGATGGCTCAGGGGGAAAGCGCACTTGCTGATTTGACAGGGGACCGAGGGTCAATTCTGAGCACCTACACAATGGTTCACAGTTCTAAGGGACCTCACAGCCTCTTCTGATCTCTGCAGGCATCAGGCATGTTTGTGCTGAACGTACATACATACAGGCAAAACAGTCATACATGAAATGAAAATAAATGAATCTTTTGTTTTATTTTGGTGTTTTGTTTTTCAAAAGATCTCTATGTGGCCCTGGAACTCTTTCAGTATACCAGGCTGTCCTCAAATTCAGAGATCCACCTGCACTCTGCCTCCCAAGTGCTGAGATTAAAGGGATGTGCCACCACCACCTGGTGAAAATAAATGAGTCTTAATAAAACAATGTCTACGTATTTAATCAGTGACTCGCTTATGTGCTCAATTCCACAACTGACTTTTAAGTCTCTTTTGATGGAATCCTATTTTTATATGTTCTGGGGGTTTTATAATAGGGTCTTATGTAGCCCAGGTTGCCTCAGACTCACTGTATAGCTGAAGCTAAACTTAAGTTTCTGATCTTCCTGCCTCTGCCTCCCATAGTGGGCTTACAGGCATTTATCACCATCCTTGGTTTATGTGGTTCTTCCTAAATCTAAGCAAGCAGCAGCCATTCAACTAATACCTTTTTAGGACAGAGTTGCACAGATTTTATACTTCTACCTAGCTTCACTGTGCTAGGAGGTTAAGGAAACGAAACAACAATCAAAAAGACTTAAGAATAATCAACAATAAAAAACACAATGACTGAAACGCAGCCAGTCCTCATATCCTGAAAGAGTCAGATTTCCATCAAGATGAAGTAGGAAGTGCAAGCAATCAGGTTCTTGGGGTTTGGCAGCAATCCTTCTCAGTAAGAGCCCGTAGAAAAAGAAATACTGAAGTTAGAGAAAACGCCAGATTTAGCCTCCTGACAAACACAGGCTCTGAAGAAGTGTCACTCATTCCTCCTTCTGGATTAGAATGAATTTATTTTTAGTTTGTCTGATTGATTTACATTCCTATTGATGTTATTCTTAGTTTGCATCGCATTATTCATGTATTCCTGAAGTGAATATTAAAAGACCACAATATGAAAATTTCTGAACTGGAAACAGGGAAAGATTCAAAGAATAATCACTTCCACCCAAAACAGGAATGGTTTTATCACTCAAATAGATAGCCACGTATGCATGTACCCAAACCAATGTGAGAGTGAAAAGTTAATCAATGACATTTATTCAAGCATGGCAATGTTGACTTCAATAAGAAACACTGCTGTGGGTATAGAGTCACAAGACCAAGTCTAGGGAAGGTTAGGAGAGTTGCGTTCAAATCTGAATACGAAATAGTGAAATGTGAATACATAACCAAAGACAAAGGTAGAGGTCAGAAGATGGAGAAATGCTAAGCAAAGACATCACGGGTAATGAGGATTCTGCCAAAAATGGCCTAACATAATGCTTCCTTAAGAAAAGCAAGTTGGCCTGAAGGGCTGGAGAGTGGTTAAGAAAGGCAAGTTGGCCATACGTTACCCGGAAGGTGGCAGAGGAAGTGGAAGTCCATCAGGTATTGAGAATAATCAGGTATGGAGGGCATCGGTGCCGAAACTATTTCACAAGAAAATTTTCAGATGAGTCTAGGAGACAGTTCAGGAGCCTGAGTAAAATGTGGTCGAAGAAAGAATCTGTCCTATGCCTGCCACTCTCTGTGGTCACCATGCCATGCCTCTACCATCTCTCTTTCTACAATACTCCTGTGATGTCCTCCCTCCTCCTTTGCTTCTTCCTAACAATTACCTCCCCAGATATTTTGTGCTTTTTCTTCAAATTCCTTAAAAACAGTTGTCTAGGAGGATTAGAGGGGAATATTTGCTAAGCTAGGATTTATAGCTCAGTTTAATCAATGTTTCAAGAATGAATGAATGACAGCCATAGAGACCTCATTTTGAGTGATTTTATAATCTATGCGGGAAAATAATGTGAATTTGTGAAATGACATACCACAGAAAATAGTGTGAAATAGTCTATATGGTAAGCTAATGTGTAAAATAAATTATAATCGTTATTCTGTAGTTGTTGCAAGTAGCAGAGCTTTGAAGATCTACTGCACACTGGGACCAACAGCAGCTGAAATTAAGATCTAGGAGTCTCAGAGATAAAGAAACAGCACAGAAGCTCACCACAGGGAGTAGCCAGAATGCCTGGATTCATCCACACTGACTTTATATCTGCAAGCTCCAAGGAACTGAGCAAAGCTTTAATTGCAGTTTCTTGTTCTTTGGGCAATTGTAAATAAAGACTCGGATGGTGCGAGGGCGTGGCGAACCTGAGATGGCAGCTACTTGCTGAAAGAACCTTCAATAAATATTGCCTGTCATTATTCCAGCAGAATATTCTGCACAGGCATTATCTCCCACTCAAGCTAAGAGGCCTTCTTGGGCCTTTCTAAGGAACTTCATTAACTTCCTTCAATTTCCTGCTATTATGCTGCTGCTCTGAGCCATTCTTGGAAGACAATTGTCTGGGTTGTGAACACTTGGTTCCACACTACCGCATAGTAAACCAGACTAGGCATCATGAACCAGCCAGCAACACACGGGGCTTGAAAAAGTACTTTTTGAACAAATGACAACAGTCTTGGGGGAAACATCACAAAACAGAAAGAAAAAAGCAAAAGAAAATCAAGAGATGCTGGGCCAATGTGAAACAATTGAGTGAGTACATGAAATTGCTTTCAGTCACCCAGATAAGTCAACATGAAACCTACAGTGGAAAAGTTTCCCAGGCAATATGCATGTTTGTATTAATGCCATGCCACAGCCTCACACTCTGGAGCAGTGGTTCTCAACATGTGGGTCATGACTCCCACTGGGGGTCAAACCATCCTTTCACAGGGGTTGCGTATCTGATAACCTGCATATCAGATACCAATATTATGATTCACAAAAGCAGCAGAATCACAGTTATAAAGCAACAACGAAATTGTATGCTTTTGTGTCACCACAACAAGAGGAACTGTATTAAACACTCGAAGCATTAGGAAGTTTCTTCTGTTTTTAAAAGAGAAAATTAATGTGTTTGCGAACTTTGACAATATCAGTGAGAATCATGCCTCCCAACCTGACACATGCTGGTTTTGAGTGCTGAAGATGAGGGAATCTGCAGCGGGCTGTCCTTTCCAGGTTAGTGGTTCTCACTGAAGCTAAAAGCTTCACATTAAACAAAACAAAGGCAAAATCAGAAAATGGTTTTAAAGAATTCGTCTCAGAATAGATAAAATAACACTTGACAAAATAATAATTCCATAAATCTATCCATAAAGAGAAACAACTATTTCCTCTTTTTTTCATGGAAAAGAATGGGAAACTCTAGCATTACTATATCAATCACTTGTGTTTCTAAAAACTAGAAATGGATGAAGCACTTTTTTTTCATAAAAGAGCAGTGAGACAGTGAATCCATTTTTAGACTGAGATCACAGATTCCAAGCTTGACTCTACAAGGAATTTTAATCCTAAACAATGAAGAATGATTTAAAAATATTTTATTCCGGGTTACTTATGACCTGGAGAGGACAGGAGCTCCACAAGGACCAAATATATCAGGGCACAGGGGTCTTTCATGAGACTGTTTCTCCAACCAAGGACCATGTGTGGATATAACCTAGAACCCCTGCTCGGATGTAGCCCATGGTAGCTCAGTATCCAAGTGGGTTTCCTAGTAAGGGGAACAGGGACTATTTCTGAAATGAACTCAATGGCCAGCTCTTTGACCTCCACCCCCTACCCCCCCTCCCCGAGGGAGGAGCAGCCTTGCTAAGCCACAGAGGACATGGCAGCCAGTCCTGAAGATACCTGATAAGCTAGGGTCAGATGGAAGGGGAGGAGGACCTCCCCTATCAGTGGACTTGGAAAGGGGAAGGGAGGAGATGAGGGAGGGAGGGTAGGATTGAGAGAGAATGAGGGAGCAGGCTACGTCTGTGATACAAAGTAAATAACCTGTGATTAATATAAAAAAATAAAAATTACTAAAAAAGCAATATAAACCTACTTGAATGCCAAAGGAAAAAGGTGTGTGTGTGTCTGTGTGTGTGTGTGTGTGTGTGTGTGTGTGTGTGTGTGTGTGTAAATTGTCTTGCCCCTTTCTCCAAAGCAGAGATTTCTCAAGAACTCCAGAAAAGTTAAAGGTGGGCTACTCCAAGTTTCACAGAAGATGATCAACAGTGTAAATGCAGAAAGGATTCTCATAATTACCAGGGGAAACTTCCAGCTGTGGGCAATTAAAGATCAGCCTATTAACAAGTAAACCTTCCACACGTGGGAGAAAAAGAAAAAAAAAAAAAAAGCAAGCTGGGGAACTGACAGTCTTAGTGAAAACAATTGTGTAATCAAACTTCTGACTCAGAGGAACTAGAAGAAAGTTGTTTTAACTGTCAGATGCACCTGACTCTGGATCAAGTGTCATATAAACTTCAACATATTGAGTTCTGTAAATTTCCTCACCTCTGATGTACTTAAGGGACGTTTACTGGCATAACAGGGGCAGAAGTGTCTGGAAAAATGTGACTTTCTCTCCCTCCAACAACTTGTGGAAGTGAGGAGATGCAGTGTCCTGGGTAAATGGTTTCTCAGTCTGGCGGTCCTTGAGGCAACATTTCTGTCTCTCTTTTCCGCAATGCTATCCATTATTAAAGGACACACGTTTATTTATTTATTTATTTATTTATTTATTTATTTATTTTTATTGTTTGTTATTATTATTTACATTTTATCAACTCTGCATCCCAGCTGCATCCTGCTCCCCCATTCCCTCCCAATCCCACCCTCCCTCCCTCAGCTTCTCCCTGCCCCTTTCCAAGTCCACGGATTGGGGAGGACCTCCTCCCCTTTCGCCTGGCCCTGTTTTATCAGGTATCTTCAGGGCTGGCTGAGAAGTCTTCCTCTGTGGCCTAGCAAAACTGCTCCTCCCTTGGGGGGTGGGGAGTCAAAGAGCCTGCCATTGAGTTCCTGTCAGAGATAGTCCCTGTTCCCCCTACTATGGGAAACCAATTGGTTATTGAGCTACCACAAGCTTCGAAGGACGAACATTTTTGTAAACCCATTTGTGCCTTTCCTTTGTAACAACTTATGAATGCAGAGAAAAATAAAAAATATATATATTATAATTCTAAGCATTCTCAACCCTTACCTGTGAGGGAAAACGAAAGTCCTAAGTGTGTGATGTAGAAAGGTTATCTGAGTGAATATCAATGCTAGTTAGTAGCTTTCACTGTAAAATTTCACTCTGTCCAAAATTTGCTCATACCACAGTTCATAGCGACAGATCCCAGATCTCTTAATTTGTCCATAAATAATGTAACTGTCTTACAGTGCTCCTCCCAGCTAAAGAGAAAATTTAGTTCAGGGATCTGTTCAATTTTCAATAGAGTTTGGTACAGTTTTTAAAATAACATTTTTTTTCAATCCAGTTTAAAATGTCCCTTGTTTTCTGCCCTGACGAGCAATGGCCCCTTGTCTGAGACATGAGGGATATATGAAAGCCATGAGAACTAAAACTACTTGGTGAAGAAAAGACTTCCTTCACTGATTACTGCCGTCTCCAGAGCAGCGCTATTTGGTTGGATTACTTCCTTCTCTGTGTTGGTTAGGGTCTGGTAGCTGTCCCCAGTGTCAATTCCTGGGTCTCTAGTATGTGCCCTATTCAAAAACTCTGTGAGGCGCAGCATTTGTGGCATAGTGGTGAGCACAGCTGCCTTCCAGAAGGTCTTTTACTATCTCTACTTAGTCTCTCAGTGGACTATTCTTTCCTCTGTTCTGACTGCCAGATCACTTCACTCCAAACACAAAGGTTTCCATAACAACCTATTGCTTTCATAGACACACTCCCAGGAAAGTGAAAATTCATGGGGATGTGGCATACCAAATAGGAAAGACCAGAGTCATTTTTATATTACTTTATTTTATTTGAACAGGGTCTCACCATGTAGCCCTGGCTGGCCTGGAATTCACTATTTAGAGCATGCTGGTCTTGAACTCAGAAATCTGCCTGTTTCTGCCCCATACAGAGTGCTGTGACTATAGTCATGTGCCCTCTCACCTTCCTATTCTACTCATTATGAACTCCAATTTGATTGTCAATTATACCCTAATGAAGCTAACATACAGGGCCATTATCTATGCACAGAGCATGGCATACTATGCCAAAATATGGCATTTGAGAAAGTAGTATTGTCCTCTGAAGTATGTCATGAAGAAGTCTCCACTCTTCCTCTAAAGCAGTGTCTCTCAGCCTGTGGGTCATGAGCCCTTTGGGGGTTGAATAACCCTTTCACAGGGCAACCTCTGTGAACATCCTAACACATGTATATTTACATCATGATTCATGACAATTGAAAAATCACAGTGATGAACTAGCAACAAAAATAATTTTATGGTTGAAGGGTCACCACAGCATGAGGACCTGTATTAACAAGTCTCAGCGTTGGGAATGTTGAGAACCACTGCTCTAAAGCAAGCCATAGATCTTCACTGCAGAGTAGCTGTTCCTGCAGCCAGGAGAAAGGAATAAACATAGAAACAGAAGGAACCATCCCATTTGTTGAAACAGCCCTAATGGGTACCTCATCCCCAGCTTATTAACATTAGATACAGTTCCTTTCATCAAACCACATCTGCATTGCAGTCTAGATCTAGCATACACATAGTTTTCCGGTTTCTTTGGGTCTGTGCTTCTGAAGGCTCCTATGTCACCTAAAATTTGCACTAAATAAATAAATAGATGTGTTTTTCTCTCATTAATCACCCTTCTGTTATAAGGGTCTCAGCCATGAACCCAACAATGAATGATTAAGAAATAGCTTCTCCCAACAGAAGTTTTTCACAGCAGCCTTTAAGGTGGTATATGAAAGCTCAAAATAATGTATCAAGTTTTCTTCTGACTCTGTCCAGCCTCAACCTCCATGGCAAGCACATGATCTGTCTCAAGCAGTTAATTTATTATTAGCCTCTGTCCTAGGATGATTATGGTGATGATGATAATGATGGTGATGATGATGATGGTGTGTGTGGGGAGGTGAATATATTTTCTAATGACATGCCCTCCTTAAGAAAGTAATTTATGCTGTTTCAGACCCTTCATGTTCTACCTGCGTTTTAGCGACCAGGCCAGAATGGTAAAATTACTCAGGACACATTTGTGGAAGACAAATACAAGAAATGTAAATTTCTCAGAATATGAAATTTGAGCATTTTGTATTGGATACTCTAGGCCAACTATGACACACAGGCATTTAATACATTGTTTTTCTCTTTGCAGTTGCACCTATGTCTCTGCTTTAAAATTCCTTATTATCCTAAAATCTATCAGAGAACTTCCCCTGTAGTTATTTGTTTGTTTATGTGTATGGGCAGGCATGTGGATTCATGCCATAGCATGCATGAGGGGGAGCAAAGGACCACTGTTGGGGGATTTCTTTCTCACCTTTGTCTTAGTTTAAGGTAGGGTCTTTTTTGTTGTTTCTTAACACACTGTGTACCCAAGCTTAGTTGGCCTGTGAGCCTCTGGTTGGTCTTCTTGTCTCCACCTCCTTTCTCAGTGTAGCAGTGATGCGCCCAGCCACGGGCAGCTTTTTTCATGGGTTCTAGGGACTAAATGCAGGTCTTTGCACTTGAGCGGTATCTTAGTTAGGGTTTTATTGCTTTGAAGAGACACCATGACCGTGGTAACTCTTATAAAAGAAAACATTTAATTGCAGCTGGCCTACAGTTCAGAGGTTTGTTCCATTGTCATCATAGCAGGAAGCATGGTGGCATGCAGGCAGACACAGTGCTAGAGAGGTAGCTGAATGTTCTATATCTGGATCCACAGGCAGCAGGAAGAGAAAGTGAGCCACTGGGCTTGGCTTGAGCTTCTGAAACCTCAAAGCCAACCCTCAAATGACACACTTCCTCCAACAAGCCCACACCCACTCCACGACCCCACCAATAATGCCACTCCCTATGACTCTGTGGAGGCCATTTTTATTCAGATAACCAGAAGCAGTAGGATTCTTTACCTGCTGAGCTTCTCCACCACCCTTTCTCTCTAAGTTTTAAGCCACATAAGGAGAGAATCGGCATCCACATCTCATTCATTTGTGTAGCTGAAAGCACAGCTTTAGATCAGAAGTTTTGTCCATGGCTTTCTGTGAAGCCATTGAGTCATGTTAAGTGTGACAAAAGGCAGCTCTGACTAGCTAAAGGAATATGACATCGGGGGACGCTTATGGAGCCTACGGTGGAGGGCAAGGTCATACTTGTGATTCCTAAGTCTTCACTTCTATAAGACAGAGGCTCTCCACTCTCTATTCTAAATTGTCAGTTATACATTTTCCTCATAGTTGTTTTGACTCACTGAGTACAACCGGAAGACATTTCCCCATTTTTAATGAAAAATGTCCTTTTTTGTTTATGCTTTCCTATGTTGAAATGATTATATGACAAGAAACTGTAATATATAATTACTAGAAGAATTATTACCTGCTATTTGTTTTTTAAAAAAATTAAGAAATATATGCCTACTACATATTGGCTTGTTGTAGAAGCCAAAATATAAAAGAAAATCATTATTTATTTCATTGTTTACACCAATTGCATTCTTTCATTTGCTAGAAACAGAACCTGGAGCTTCATTTATACTAAGCAAGCAATTTACCATTGAGGTATGCCCTCAGCCCCCAAATACTTTGATTTAGTTTGTTTTTGAGATAGAATCTTACTGTTTAAATCTAGCTGGCCTTGCACTCACAATTCTCCTGCCTGACTCCCAAGTATTAGGACTCCAGACATGTGATATCTGGAGCCAAATTTAAAAAAAAAAATTATTTTAGGGACCATTACCTTTCTTGAGGTTCTAACTCTATCCAGTTATTTCCACAGCTCCATTTTCTATTTATTATTATTGTTGTTGTTATTATTTATCAGCAACAGCAGCAGCATTATCATTATTATTATTTATTGTAAGCTCATGCCCTGGCACTCCTGTGGAGGTCAGAGCACAACTTTCATGAGTTGGTTCTCTCCTTCCACTGTGGATTCCAGAGCCAAATTCAGGTCTCAAGGCTTGTTTGGCAAGCACTTCTAACTACTGAGCCATCTTTCCAGCTGCACAGTTTCATTTCTTGTTATAAAAGCAACTAGTGAGCATTTTAATCAAAGGATTTTAAGATAAAATATGTAATATAATTTTTAAGACTTAATAAAAGATGTAACCACTCATCCCCATGAATAAAATAACTTGACTACTCATCCCAGTTCACAGAAGAGATAAATATTTGTAGCTTGCATTTTAAATATAGACACAGCATTGAGAATGGAAGCTGGATTATTCACTTTCTTCTCATAGTGGTAACATCTTTCTAAGTTCTTTTTGTAGATGTAATGATTGTTCTCTAATCTTTTCACAATTTGAAATAATTCAGCAGAAAGAGAATATTTCATTACTTTTTTCCGAATGATAAAATTAGGTAGAGAATCACCCCTAATTCTCCCAGTTGGTTCTGATAATTGGGCAGATTCAAGAACCTGCCCAATTATGGAGGAGAAAAGTGTGCTGGCATCCTTACAATTAGGAAGGTCATTGCCGGTAAATCTATCGCAAGAGACAGATTACTAAAATGAAAGAAGAACAAATTATCTAAGCAAAATTACATGTAATGTGGATGCCTTCAGAAATAAAGACTCAAAGGCTCAGGCACACTATTGTGTTTACCTCCTTTTTTATATGATGATGATGATGATGATGATGATGCATGCAGGAGCTGGGCTTGCTAAAGGTGAGAAGCCGACTTCTGGGAGTCAGCTCTCTTGCCAAGCATGAGTCCCAGGGTACAAAACGTATGTTGTCGGGTTTGCACTCTACCTTTGCCAGCTGGGCCATTTCATTGGTACCAGAAAAATTATTTTAAGCCTCAAATAAGGTTTTAAAAAATGCATGACTAGCCATGAAGAAAAGGACTTGAGTGGGGATCGATTGAAGGCAATTCCTCTGTCCAGAAGTCTTCTCAACCTTTCTCTGCAGCCATCTTTCTTATATATAGGACATAAGCCCTCCAGAATAAGGGCCATCTTACCTATTTTCAGGCAAGTGTCTAGACAGTCTCTTCAGTGCGTAATCACACAGGAGAAAAGGGAGACAAGTCAGAGGGTCTCTCTTGCTTTTAAGCTCCTCTCATTCTCAGTTCAAGGTACTTTGGGGTAGTGTTTTCTGAACTCTGAAATCCTCTTATCTGACTATTCCCAGTCAGATCTGGATCTGATTTTATAACTCTTTTCCAAAGCCATGTCTCCTGTCTATATCATCTCTCCTCTCTATATGCCACCTTTTAATCTATGGTCATGCTCTTTCATATATTTTATATTCCCACTGTATAAGTAACCTTCCTCTGGCTTCCATCACTTGCCTCAGCTCCTTATCGCCTGCTTCTTCTACCAGAACTTGCCTCTCTACTCTATATCCTTTCTTTCCTTCTTCCCATCCTTGATGCTCATCTTAAATATTTCCAGAATCTAGTTCTCCATTCTATATCCTACATATGTACTTCATATTCCACCTCTCCTCCTTACACCTCAGCTATCTGGGTCAGATCTCTTCTTTATAATCCATTCCTCTTAGATCTTAATCTCAGCAAAATGTGAAAGCCATCTATCTCTATCTCCCAACTGTAAATGTCTACACATAATTCTAACTTTCTTTGAGTATGTATTATTTGATAGAAGGCTCTAGAACAGCATTTTTCAACCTGTGGGTCTCAACTCATTAGACAAACCTCTCCCTCCAAAAACATTTACATTATGATTCGTAACTGTAGTAAAATTGAAGTTATTAAAAAACAACAAAAATAAATTTATTGTTGGTGGGGTCGCTGCAAAATGAGGAACTATTAAAGGGTTACAGCATTAGGAGGTGGCTTTTAGAACCAAGGCAATGAATCTGTGGCTTAAGTTAAGACACATAAATGAGTTAACTTTAGTATTTTTCTTATGACTATGTAGTACTTTATTTATTAAGGTCTATGATTTTTATCTTCCTTTTTTTTCAGTAGTGTGGACTGAACTTTGCATTTACATTCTTAATGTAAGGAAAAGGAAACAACATCATGAACCTAAGAAGTGATTCTTCATGAATTAATATTATTTCCCAGTTAATAGTCCCATTCAAGAGACAGACATCTGCAATAACAGAATTTGGAGTTGAATTTACAATGGAATGCAAACTATTTTTTAATCCTTTTTTTATTGAGAGAGCCAGATGCAATGCATTACAAATTGTTTGGCTAATTCAAACCATAAAGAAAATTATCTCTTTTCCATATGACACCAAATGCAGAAGGAGGAGGTTGGGAATGGAGAGAGAGCAACAAGTCTTATTGGGGAGGTTGTGGGCTGGGCACAGCAGCCCTCCAGGCTGCACAGGCATGCTGATGTTCTTTTTTATGATAACTTTGTGTGTCAGTTTTCTAATGAGTTATTACATACATCTCAGATTCCACTCAGAAAAAGGCCAAGTGTGGGTCCTCCACAGTGAGAAACTGCTTTCACATATTTGATCAGTAGAACTTTTTGAAGAGGCCAAAAAGGCTTTGGGACTCTTACAAGACAGTTGGTTCCCAGAAGAGATGATTCAGACACATAGGCAAATGGGTCTTTTCTGAGACTGATACTCCAAACAAGGACCATGCATGAAAATAGCCTAGAACCCCTGCACAGATGCAGCCCATGGCAGCTCAGTCTCCAAATGGGTTTCCTAGTAATGGAAACAGAGACTGTGTCTGACATGAACTTAGGGGCTGGCTCTTTGATTACCTCCCCTGAAGGGGGAGCAGTCTTACCAGTCCACAAGGGAAGACAATGCAGCCAGTCTTGATGAGACCTGATAGGCTAGAGTCAGATGGAAGGGAAGGAGGACCTCCCCTATCAGTGGACTTGGGGAGGGGCATGGAAGGAGATGAGGGAGGGAGGGTGGGATTGGGAAGGGATGAAGGAAGAGGCCATAGCTGGAATACAAAGTGAATAAACTGTAATTAATAAAAATAAATTAATTTTTAAAAAAGGAAAATGGGAAAAAAAAGAAAAAGAAAGAAAGAAACTCCAGAAGAAAACACATCACTCTAGTAGCCCTTCTTCAATTTTTTGGTTA
The DNA here is from genome assembly GCA_010120015.1 of Rhombomys opimus. Taxonomy (NCBI): domain Eukaryota; kingdom Metazoa; phylum Chordata; class Mammalia; order Rodentia; family Muridae; genus Rhombomys; species Rhombomys opimus. The sequence goes on from REGO01000579.1 coordinate 974,796, forward strand.
AATTGATTTTAATTCATGAGAATTTTTTCTCAGTATTGTAGGCTTCCCTCACTACCACACTCTTTCCCAACTTCAGATTCTGTCTCTGAACAATTTGACCATCTAGAAAAGAAAAATCTTAAGCGACACCGAGTTCCAAGTTTAAGTAAACAGAATCTCATAAACTCACCAAGTCTATAGTTTTGTTCTGTTTGTTTGTTTCAAATCTCATAAAAGAAGATGATTATGGGCTACCCTTGGCCAGACCCATGACATGGTGTCTTTGCCTGGTTAGCCAGAAAGTGTATTCTTTGTATTTATTGCTCATATTTTATGTCTTAACTAATTTTGTTTTATCTACCACTGTGCAAATAGTATATGGCTATTGGGAACGATGTAAAACCCAAACTTGAAGTAAATCCATTACTAAAGACAATGAAAAAAGAGGGAGCGGGCTGAAAATGAGCAGAAAGCAATATAACGTAATTTTGAGTGCCTTGATAAACTATTAAAAATTTTACTTTATTTTGTTTTTTCAAGACAGGGTTTCTCTGTGTAGCTCTGGCTGCTCTGGAACTCTCTCTATAGATCAGAATACAGCATATGTAGTTTAATCCTCATTTAGTAAATATAGTGTCTCAGAAACATTGGATTCCTATCTGCCTGTGCCCATGACTGTGTGTGCTGAGGCTCTCCCTTGATTCTATTTTCCACGAGAGGTACTCAGGCTAGAAATGCCAGAGAGGCTTCATATCCTATGCCAACTATGAATTAATAGAAGTGGCTGCAAGAGTCCTTTGTTGAGGGCTATAAGCCAGGCTGTCTCTAGATTTGGTTGGAAAGAATGCTGTAATCAATTAGCAATGTCTGCATTGGGGGCATGGTGTGTGTGTGTGTGTGTGTGTGTGTGTGTGTGTGTGTGTGTGTGTTTGTGTGTGTGTGTGTGTGTGTGTGTGAGAGAGAGAGAGAGAGAGAGAGAGAGACCCTTTCCTGATGTCTGAAATGAAGAACTTACATGGATTTTTCATGCATAGACTCAGTGAGGCACAGACAATGGATACTGTTCATGCTGTCTTAGGCTGATCTTTTCTCTCCAGGCTACAGCTGTTACATTGGGAAAGATGAGAAAAACAGTCTAAAGGCTAAAGTATTGGGCTTAGGTTCCTTGATCTAGAAGAATATGAACCTCAAGTAACAAGAGCTTACAAAGATACCCCAAGCAAGGGTCTGGGGTCACACAGGTCTGCATACTGCAGTCCATGCAGGCTGGCCTCAAACTCAGAAAGCCACCTGCCTCTGCCTATTGATTTACTAAGTAGACTAATTTAGGGTCAGATCTTTCATAGCCTACTTATTCCAATCCTGTGATCTATTAGTTAGGGCCTTAACTGGAAGCTGAGCAAGGACTAATGTAAAACCTGAATACTCAAGGTGACAAGACACTTTGAAACCTATGCCTAACTAAATTGCAAATATAGTTTAAAAATAATAGTTTCTGATCTTGAACAAGATGAAGTTTTAAATATTTATCTAGTGATTATAATGCAGCAGTGCCCAGCTTGTGGGTCACGGTCACTTGGCAAACCTCTATCCCCAAAACTATTTACTAAATTATGATTCAAAATAGTAGCTAAATCACACTTATGAAATAACAACAAAAATAATTTTATGATTGGGGTCACCACAACATGAGGAACTGTGTTAAAGAGTCAGAACTTTAGGAGCAAGAACCAATGTTATGATGTATTATATAGTAAAGTCCACATTAAAAATGCCTTTTTTCCAGGAGAGTCCAAAGTTACCCTTGTCATCAGCTGCTAAGAGCCAATGCTTAGATGTCTTCTCCTGAATGAAGCTGAGTCCAGCACTAATGCTACCATGGACTGTGTCGCACAGACATGTGTGGCCCCAGACCCATGCTTGGGGTATCTTTGTAAGCTCCTTTCAGCTTGAGGTTCATATTTTTTCTGGATCAATGAACCTAATCCCAGATCTTTGGCCTTTAGACTGTTTTTCTCATCTTTCCAATGTGACAACTGTGGCCCAAAAAGCGAAGAACAGCCTAAGACAAGATGAAAGGGATTATCTATGCCTTACTGTATCCATGCATGAAAAATACATGTAAGTGCGCATTCTTTAATGCTCCGTTTCAGACATCTGGAAAGGGTGCCCCGCCCCTGTGCAGACATTGCTAATTGATTACAGCATTCTTTCCAACCAAACCTAGAGACAGCCTGGCTTACAGCCCTCAACACAGGACTCTAACAGCCACTTCTATTAATTCACAGTTGGCATAGGATATGGAGCTTCTCTGGCATTTCTAGCCTAAGTACCCCTTGTGGAAGATGGAACCAAGGGAGAGCCTCAGCACACAGACATGGGCACGGCCAGAGATGCTATATTTACAGAATGAGGACCAAACTACATATGCTGTTAGAGAAAACAGCTGGTGTTGAGATAAATTATAAATTTTGAAAGAACAAAGTAAGAAGAAGAAGGAAAAAATACCAGGGTTGAGACTGCCATTTTTATGAACTGTAATGTACAGTAAAAGCCAATTATAAAACACAAGTCATAAAGAACCTACAAACTGATTATTGATTTTGCCCTCACAGTTCTGGAAGTATGCTTTGTCCTCATGTCTTGCCAAAGTGACACAGACAGCCAGGAGTCTACAAGTCTTGATGCAAAGCTTTCTCACCTTAAAACACATGAGCCAGCTCAGTGTCACCTCTATGGACAGAGATATAGACCCTCCTCCTTTAGAAAACCAATGCTTTTGTTTTTATTGTTTATTTTTATTTTATATGGGTAGTGTTTTGCCTGCGTTGATGTATGTATACCATATGTGTGCCTGGTATCTGGAGAGGCCAAAAAGGGTGTCTGGTCTCCCGGAACTGCAGGTTGTAAGCTACCATGTAGGAGCTGGGACTCAAACCCAAATGCTGTGAAAGAGCAGGCAAGTGTTCTTAATCACTGAGCCATATCTCCAGCCCTAGAGAATCAATCCTTTAATATCTATCCAGAACATTAGGGTCTACATTAAAACTGTCTACCTGATAAGAAATAATCCTTGAAGAGAGTAAAGAGTTGGCTAAAAACACTCTGCCACTTTGATTGGAACCCATTTAATTACCAAGAGCTATGGCTCCAGATGCTACCAGCCATTGCTAAATGTGATTTCTGTTCTCATTGATCCCCAGCAGCGTTGTAATTGTCAATTCTCTACACTGAATGTGACCAAGGGGGAGAACTGTAGAGAGCCCATTGCTGCAGGTGAAAGTAGAATCAATGCGCTCATTTGGGTAAATGTCTTATTGATCAGAGCTGTTAAATATGTGCTTCTATCTTCAGCTTCATCAAGAAAGTGGAGACCTTTATGTTTGCAACATTAGGTATCAACCAGGATATCTGCATTCTTGTCAGAATGGCTACAAGGGCCAACAATGCCATAGCAGCATAGAAAGTAGAGCTTAGATGTGTGAAAGTAAGAAATCAATAGGAAATGTGGTGATGGGAATGAAGGCTCATCTAGACAAAGGGTTGGCATGCAGGCATTATAAATCACAGCATCATCACACACCACTTCCTCTTTCACCTCCTCCAGCACTGAAGCAAAATGAGAGAGAAGTTTGGGAAACATGGTTATGACCCTGAACCTCTACTTCCATTGTTTTAAGTCTAAGCCATAGAACTCTTACTTTGGAAGATTGCCCGAGGATTGCATGAGGTGATATATAGCAAGCTCCTCAAGCACAGGATCTTATTGAACATTGCCTTTCTTCTGTGTCTGCAGGGCAGCGTGGAACTTGGAGTACGAATGGCTCTGGTTTTAAACTTTCTATTAGAACGTTTCTCAATTCTAAGAGAAACTGAGAAATGCACAGCAAAATAGCTTAAATATAAGCCAGACTGCTGAAGTAACATTGGTTTCAGGCAAGGTCTGAACAATTGGTCACTGGAAAACAGCTCTTTGTATCTCCCTTCCACTGTCCTGTCTACAAATTTACTCTAGAAGCTTCACTAGGAATGTTCCAGCAAGGCCACATTGCACAGTAAGTAGAAAATGTCCTTTTAGGCACATTTTCACTCCACGCTGCCTAGACAGGGAAGAGCATCTATTTTTAGTTTATACTCCAACCCTGCAATTCATACAGTGCCCATGGCAGTGAGAGGGACAGGACATGTTCTCATGCTACAGTGGTGGGTTGCAGGCAGATAAAGAGGTGCAGCAACCCAAAAGATCAAAGTGCCATCTCCCCAAGAGGGAGAGAAATGGATGCAAGACTGTCGATTGTTCATTGGAAGGGAGAGTTGCCAAGGGCTAAGTACAGGTCTGTAAGCGTGAATTTTTATTATAAAACAGTGGAATCTGGGGTGGCTTGTCATACAGAATTATTGTGGCTAACTAAGACAGGAAACAAGAAGCACATAGTCATAGAAGAAAGGAGACCCAGTCAGATTTGGAATCTATTCTAAACTTAAAATCTTCAGAATTTGCCAAGTGAGTTGAAATATGCTGTTTGGGGGAAAAGAAAGGAAGAAAGGAAGAAAGGAAGAAAGGAAGAAAG
>REGO01000579.1:980200-990223 GCA_010120015.1 Rhombomys opimus
CTGGTATCAACCTCTGGCCTCCACAAGCACAGACATAATTGAGCACCTCCCACATACACACATGTATGTGCACAAGCACACATATATACATAAGTGTGCAGGCATATGTAATCATGCATGCACAGCCCCTCCCATACACACACACACACACACACACACACACACACACACACACCAAAAAGAAGGAAAATAAAATGAAATACCTCAAAATGAAGATCTCAAAGTGAAGCCAAATGACTGTGAGATAGATCCACCACTTCTACCATGGCAGGGTCATCATTCTCTCAGAATCGTACACTCCATCATAGGGATGTTGTTAGTCTTTAATTTCGGAAATGGAGATTGAAATGAGGATCCCATATGTACTAAGCACACACTCCACCACTAGGATGTATTCCCTGGCCCCTCTGCCGGGTTTATTTCCCATCTTGAGAATCCATACCTGACCTTGATCTTTAGACTTCAGCGAGTTTCAGCACATACAATGTCTACATACCAAGGTACTATCTTCACCTGAACAATCAGGGAAGCCAGGAATGAGATTCTATCCAGACTGCTGTCCCTTCTTGAGGATGGAAGTCCAGCGTACTGTAAGTTATGGGCTATCCCACCCCATCTGTAAGACTAAAATTCACCAGGCTCCCTATTTCCTCAATGGAAGATAGAATGCTACCTCTGAACCTCTCAAATCACAGTGAAAAAAAGGAACAGTTCTGAGCATCGGAGCCCTCCGACATGATCACCCAAATGCATGTCCAGGATGGGACTCAGTCTTTTGTCGCCAGGAAACTAGCTGAGTCTCTGATGTTGCTGAATTTTCTGTAGGTTTCAACAGTGCCTTAGTCAGTCATAACCTTGGCAACTCTTATAAGGAAACATTTAATGGGGGATGGCTTACAGTCCAGAGGTTTAGTCTGTTACCATCATGGAAGGAAGCATGGCAGCAGGCAGGCAGACAATGTGCTGGAGAGGTAACTGAGAATTCTACAATCTGATCATCAGGCAGCAGGAAGAGAGTGAACACTGGCCCTGGCTTGAGCATCTGAGACCTCAAGGCCCACCCCACCCCAACCCCGTGACACACCTCCTCTAACAGGGCCACACCTACTCCAACAAGACCACACCTCCTAATAGTGCCATTCCCTAATGGCCTCTGTGGAGAGGATGTTTTCATTCAATCCACTACAAACAGTGTTGGAAGTTCTTGATAGCTGGTGATTGGAAAGGAGAGGGCTCCATCATAACATCACAGCATCACAGTTTCTGTTTTTATGCTGATCAGAGACTTTTACATGCTTCCAATTTGGAGGGAAAAAGAAAAAAGAATCCAAGATATGGAGTCTGGAATAATTCCAAGTGATGGAAAGAGCCCTGCCAACACAGCAAAGGCAAGACAATATTTCTAGCATATCAGTGAACCAAAGGTGACCCCAGAGACTTCCCTGAAGAGGACTAAATAACATTACTCCTCAGGTCTCTATCCTTAGCCCTCACCCTCTATCTGTACTCTCGAGAGATGATTTAATCCCCTCTCACCATTTAAGATATCATCATCTCAATGATGATATCTGTCAGCCATGAGTAACCATCATCTGTCAGCCATAAGTAACCATGAGCTATATACCAGACTGCCCACTTAACATTTCTGCTTATGTCTTTTAGGAAAATGAAATTCTGTGTATCTTAAAGAAAACCCTATTTCTAACACTCACTCACCTTTTTCTCCAAAATTCATTCATCTCAATAAACTCATCCCATCAAACTAGTTCCTCAAGTATCAAATTAGTCTTCAGTTTTGATGTCTCTTCCCTTCATCCCAATTATTTAGGACATCAGCAAATCCTGTTGAATTTTCATATAAAATATACCTTAAATCCCCCCTTTGTTTGCATCTATACCTTCATGACTCTCATACAAGTCAGACTCAAAAAATCCCTAACCATGCTTTCTATTTCCATTTCTCCATCGTCAACTAGGATAATCATTTTAATTAATATCATAGGACTATGAACTATTTGAGGTAAGTGTGTTATTTCCCTTATAGTTTACCTTAATATTTTGAGACAGGGCTCACATATCCTAGAATGGCTTTGAGCTTCCTACAAAGTCAAGGATAACCTTGAACTCTTGATCTTCCTACCTCCATCATTCAGGCGTTGGGGTTACAGACATTTGCTATCAAACTCTGTGGTGGAACACAAACCAAGAATGAAGTCTTGTGAGAATTCTGAGTGATTGTTAAAAAAAAAAAAAGACAAGAGTCTTGTGACTTCAGTTTCTTCAAAACACAAAATTGTTCTTTGAAATGTGTTTTCGTGTTCCTCCCAGATGTAACAAATAGGAGTGAGTTTACATGAGCTGTTGTTCTTTTGAAGCCTCTATGGACAATGGTGTTTTTTTTACCATATGTGGTTTGTTATAGTAATTGTACATATTACTCAGGTGACTCTTCTTAACCCTCAGAGTATAAATTATCTGCTGCTCTGAATAGAGTTGGCTATTGCATGGGACTTCAATCTGCCTCATTTTTAGGCCATGCTCTTCCACGTTCACACTGTCAATGAAAACCGTAAAGAGCCCGGCTCCAAAGAGAAGTCAAACTCCAACACAGCATGGAGCCTGTGAGTGACACAGTCTTCCCTAACTTCTCCCTAACCTTGGCCTCACTACCTTCTGTGTTGCTCATGCTCCTGAGCATCCTTCTATCTGTTGCTACAGGAGATCAAGCTTGTGCCTTCCTCCATCTTTCTCAAGCCTCAGCTTAACCATCATCTTGGCAGAGATGCTTTGTCTAAGACCTCACAGCCTACCCAATGCTGTAATTATACCACTGTTTGTATTCTACAGACCACTCACTTACTCTTTATTTTTATTTTTTCATGTTAATTTTGTTAATTTTGGTTTGCTAATAGAACTCATGTCTTTATTCTTGGCTAACTACATACTCTGTTATTGATTGTTTCTTTTCCTTTTTTTTTTTCTCAACAGGAGAGCAACTACTTGGTTAGTACATGGTACATTCTCAAAGAATACTTTTAAGTGAATCCTTTTCAGTAATTTTTAAAATTCTGCTCATGGGACCCTGGGGATCTTCTGAGGCTCTTCACTGGCAAGGGCAGGAGCAAATGAGGGTAGCAGAGAGATATAGCAATGACCTTTCAGAGCTTGGAGGCCTCCATTGATTCAACTAGAACATACTGTCATCTGCTTATGCAATGGAATTGATGTAAGGGTTTTTTTTCTGCCAAAATACTTATGCAATTAAAGGTGCTTAACAACCAGTATTACCTTTTTATTCTCTTACTGAATCCCTGAGCTCCTTGCCTATGGCCTCACTCTGTTGGCAGTGTGCCAATTCCAAAGTCCAGCTTGTCCTGAAAAGGACACACATGATTTTCACAATATCTAGTGTGTCCCAAACAGCCCACTTCCAAAATGCAGCTGCTGTTTTCAGTCTTGTTAAGTAATAAAATCACATTTTCTTTCTACTGTGAAAGACAACATACCAGTCTTTGAGATTTGATCTGAAATCCACTGTGAAAGTTATTTTAAATGACACAAAGCCTGGTCTGAATATTCGAATTAGCTATCTACTTGTGACTTTCTTAGCAACCCATTAAAATTAACGGAAAAAAATAAATGAGATTTTCTTACTTTTAGTATCTTTCTCGGAAACTCAAACTATTAGGCAACAGAAGAGGCCTTATAGCTACCAATGCAGAATAAATGTCAATGAGACTGTTAATTATAATAATTGTTTATATAAGCCTATATACAAGGATTAACTACAAAGAATTAACTTTAGTTTAACACATGAAATAATTTATAATGTAATCTAATAAAATGTATGTCCTCTGATTTGTTATAATTTGAAGTCATAAAGGATCTTAATCCAATAGGAAAAGGTTTAAACAATCATTTTTGTTTATAAAAAATTAAAGTTATTGAAGTTCCTACATTCAACAAGTAGTTATGAATGGCATTAATTCCATTCTACACAGAGCACATATAAACAGTATTTATATCTGGAAATCCCAATATACAAGGAGCCAAAACATCATGGTTCTAAAAAATATGATTAATGTTGACATGGGAAGAAGCTTCAATAAACAGTACTATACATAAAATACAGTACAATAGATAAAACTGTACTAAATAAGTAAACATCATGCTTTGCAGACAATACTGAAAAACAAAGGGGAAGGTTTCAATACAGTGGAAGTCTACCTTCTGAGAAATTATATCCTCTCTCTCTGGCCCCATCTGTCATCAAAATGCTGATGGGCAGTCCGTTTTAATGTATTTCAATTTTCCTATCTATAATTTTAATGTATCCTGGGGATTTCTGTTATCTTTTTCATCATCTCTTCCCTCGCTTATTTTTCAATTAGGAACTGGCCATCCAACCTCCTTCTCTGTGCTGGTCTAAATATAATCCCTTAAATAACCCCAGTGCTTGTCCCTGGTCAACATATTCTTATGATCAACAGCTCTTGGTAAAACAGACATAAACCTAAACTAGACCCAAAGGACCATGAGGACACATCAACTAGAGCCTCTGATCTAATGACCAGACCTGAAGCCTCCTCTTCCTCTATAGAACATGAAGTAAGGATACAAAAGGGCAACTACTATAGTCAATGTTGCCACCACCAAGCCAGATTGGAGACAAAGAGGAAAGTGATCTAAACAGAAATAGAGAAACAGCTAAAACCTGGATAGTACCTCAAACCTCTGTGTGTAATTAGGCCTGATATTAATATAACTTAATTCTGGACTTCTTGGTAATGGAGACAATAGAATTTTTCTACTGATTAAGATAACCTTAGTTGGTTTTGTTTTCTGTATTATATTTGAATTGACAGAAATTTACGGTTATTGAGCAAAAGTCAGTTTCCTCTCCCTGTTCTTCTTTCACTTATTCTGGGTCTCAGTCTTTCCCTATACAAAAAGAAAAGGCTGATGCCCATTCTAAGTCCTGAGTCAGAGGCAAGAAAGGACAGACTTCTTACGTTAGGGCAAATTTCCTTTAAATCCATTGTTTCTTGCCTAAAGTTGAATTCAGGGAGTCATAAGAAGATATTTGTTGGGGACGAGAATAACATTTGGGAAAATGAATTCAAATTTTCTTGAGGGGTATCAAATTCCTGAAGAAATATAGCCACCCTGAAAAGCTGATTATAGGAAGATTTTATAAAAGAAAAATGTAGGGGCTGTGATTATATCACTGAACTGTTGGGTCAACTAACCTTGTAACACCCTACTCCTGGTCTTCTACTTTTCAGTCGCAATTGGTTGCTCTTTGATTGATAATTGAAAACATTCAAACCAATCCACCAAGCCTATTCTCCAATATTTAAAGTTACAATCTGACAGTACATTGAAAGTTTTCGAAAGTGGTTTTAAAAGTATCCCCTCATTACTGAAAATTATAAATTTTATTACAATGGGGCCTTCCAGTCCATTTTCATAGATAATAAAAATACTCAGTTGAAAGTGGGTTTTTTTTTTATTTTGAAGCAATTAGTACTTTTTCCCAGCACAAATAATGGAAGATTAAATAGCATTAAAATGTATTTATTTCTTATCAATCACAAGTAAATGGTGGGATAGATGTTAGAAAATTTAGAAACAAGAAGTAAAAAATGCTACAGGCAACTCTTGTTCAGAATTTCTAAGATTCCCTAGGTATTTTTAAATTATCACCTTAATTAATTCTTAGTTTCATGATTGGTAAGATATTGAAACTCACAGTCACCTTAGAGAAACTTAGCTTGACACAGTCCGCTTAGAGGAAAGCAAAATGGTGAAGTTGGCATATCTGGAATGAAAGAATATCGCTATCATTGCTATCATTTCATTTCTTTCATAACATTGTTTTTAATTCTTCACTTGTAAAACTACATGGCACAACATGGCAACTGGTAAAGATTGTACAGAATTAACCTTTTTTTTTTTTTACCAGAGTATCTTAGGCCTATCCTACAGTCTCATTTTCATTTGACTGTCTTCCTTGCAGGCAAATTTTACTTCTGCCAACTGCTCAATAATGCAGAAATGAGCAACCATGCATTGTACAGGGTGTAGTTTGGTTAATGTGGTAGGTTAGGCCACAGTGTTTTGAATGGAGCAGGATAAAAAAAATTAAACCCCAAAATTCATGGGTTAGGACTGTATCAGAATGAGTCACGTGGCTTCACAGATGCCTGTGTGTGCTGTACACATACATCACACTATCTTGCAACAAATGCATCTGCTCCTTGGCTGTCACCAGCTTCCATGCCTTCCTAAACGCTCCTTCAGGACTTGTTTATGGAACCCAGTTTTTTACTTCCTAGAATCTCTGGATTGGTTGTGACTTTGCCTTAAAGCTTTGCTTAAATTTTCAGATCCCTTTTCTTAGAGTATCGGGGTCTTCACAAACACTACAGGAATGGATGAAAATGCCAAATATATACTTAACAGGGTATCAGTTAACACACAGAAATTAATTCACAGCTTTTTGCATGTGTTAGTTCTTTTTTAATGTGATTTTGTAAAAATCAGCTGCATAGAAGGCTTTACAAATGCTGTTTATTATTTTAAACACATGTGATTTAAATTTTGAAATCTTCTGAAAAAGTTGACATAAAATCCAATGTTTATAATTCTATTTTATTTCATAATTGCTTCCTTAAACATGATTGTGATTCTTGACACCTGAAAGCTGAGTGGTTGTCAGAAAGCCTGACTGAGATCTAATATTTTGGAATACATTATTAGACACAAAAAGCTTATCATATGTGTCAGATTGGAGAAATCAGAGAGATAATTTTCACATTCTAAAAGCTTAATATATAAAATATTTGTTAATAGCATGCATCCTAATATACAAAGACATATACATATAAATACAATAAATTTCCATGAGAAAGAATATTTTATATGATATGTACTTTTCATTTGTTTTGCTTTTTGAGAGTCTCATTGTATAGCAAAACTGGCCTTGAATGCACTCTTCTCCTGCATCAGCCTCTCCAGTTGTAAACATATAGCCAGGTCCCACCACACCTGGCTAGTTCTTATTATTTATCATAGATATGAATCTAACATAAATAGACACATAAATTCTTTTCAAATGGCGCAGTTTCCAATTCTTGCTAATGTTACAACTGGTAAAATTACATTGCATCAGGAGGTCATGATTGATATGCACAAGGAAAAAAAAATTAATGAGGCCTTCATTGTGCCTCACATATGTCTCATTTATATGTGGTACAAACACTGAGGATATCATTAATTCAGTAATTTTCAGCTCTACGGTATTCCACTAACTGCAGTCACTAAAGTGTACAGTAAACACTTTGAACTTAGGCTTCCTATTTTACTAAAAGTTGTATTAATATTTAATTGTGGAGGACATGTCAGCTGACTTTTGGATCTTAAACATCCTTGGATGCTAGACTATCAAGGCTTGGACCCCAAGGTGTCTGTACTGGGAGACGAAGGACCCATTAGAAGGTGGGGCTTAATAAGAGGTCTCTAGGTCATCAGCTGCATGTCATCTAATTGGGACTGGAGCACCTGAGTCCTTTTCTCTTTCTCATTTTTGCTGCCATAACCAGCATGTATGCAGTTTATTCTGCTATGTTCCAAATACTGCCACCCTAACAGCATACCTCAGACCCTTAAAAATGAGGATTTATATCCAGTATGGACTACAAAAGTCGGCCAAAAGATCTTTCCAGTGGTTGAACTAAGAATATTGCTTTAAATAGCCGATTATTTTGGTTCCTCCATCAGCAGTTGGTGGTAGGCACAGAATTGTGGCAATTATGCTAATCAGAAACCACAGCTAAAGTAAGGTCTGGGTTTAGCATCCTTGGACTCGGGAGGCTGACTAAAGATGATTGTTTCATAAAAACTGAACTTTTACTAGAAAGATTATTTAAATGGATATTATATAGCAACAGATGGGGATCTCTACAATTCCATTTTTAAAAGACAAGAGCACTTTTTAAAAATAGCACAGAGTTGACTATTATCATAAGACTCCTACACTGAGTGGCTGGGTGTTGTTCGGTATTTAAAAGCACACTGCATTGTCAGCACATGACCTTGTATTTACAAGAGGCTAGCTTCCCTAATCCCTTTACAGAATAAGTCTGCCCTATTTTACAACAGACCTGGTGTTGTGGAACTGAGTTCTCTGAGTAACCAAGCTGAAATCAAGAGTGCCACCACTGCATGGAGAGCCCTGCTTTGCAAGCTGCACTGGTCTCAGACCCAAGCATAGACCCCGAATCTAAAAAGCACAAGACCTTTGCAAAATACTGAACATGTGTGAGCACCCCTTTATACCACATATGTTAAAATGGCTTGGAACAATGAACAGAGATAACGTGAGCACTCCATGAGTATTGGTACAGTCTAAACTTGACACTTTTAGACACTTACCAGATCTGGAACGACCAAACCCAACACCACACACACACACACACACACACACACACACATATACACACACTTCGAGACTAATTTCCACATGGCACGATACAGAATTGCTGGCAAAGATTAGCACGGTGAACCAAAAGCTGTAATCCTAGCACTTCAGAGGTGTCAGTAGAAAGACAATGAGTTCAAGGCCATCTTGAGCTAAACTAAGTTCAAAGCTAGCCTGGGATGAGTGGGAGAAGGAGTCTTTCCTGGGCAAGAGCAAAGCAATTATCCAATATCAAATGATCAGCCCTGAAAACATACGTGCAAGTAACATTATACAGAGATAGATAAGTCATAGATAGATAGACAGACAGATATACAACAATAATTAAAGAAAAGAAGCAATAAATCTGAAATAAAGTAGGAAGGGTTTGGGATACTTGGAAGGATATAGAGAGAGGAAGAAATGATGTAATTATATTATAAACTCATTTTTTTTAGTATTACAAAAACAAAAACAAAAACAAAAACAAAAACAAAAACAAAGGCTAGGAGTAAATCTTAGATAGAGTGTTTGTCTAGTATGTGCCAGGCTCAGAATCCATTCCCTAGCAACATAAAAGGGAAAAGGCAATTTAATGAGGAACCCCTATAATCCTGAGGACCTTCCTTGGTACCTCCTTTGCGTCATCCTGTTTCCACCCACAGTGGATCCCTCTTTCTCTGAGATCATTAACCACCCCATTGCTCACCACAGAGTTCAACAGGCGTGCAGTCCGGGCAAGCTATCTTTGATATTTTCATCTCTTCCTTGCCCTAACTTACTTTACTTGTATAAGTTCTAATTTCATTTTCTCAACAAAATAGAATGCATAATTGCTATGCTTCAGCCTCCCCTAACTCTACCAAAAAGGTCTGATATTGTTATTCTTTTTGAAGTGTTTTTCACTCTGTGGATGAAAGTTATTTCATGAGTTCAAAGCATTCCTGTCATTATTTGTTCAGCATTCAGGACAATCAGGGTAATTCGGCAACAGCTTTTCGTCCTTGGCAGAAGAAAAGGCTGATTGCACTGATGGTAACAAGGGTGAATTAAGTTCAATTTATTCAAGGTTAAGGCCACTAGCAATGTGCAATAAGAAGTTCTTTGTTTTATGAATAAAAAGCATTTCTGATCCTCACCCTCATTTCAGCAGAGTAGCAAATATTCATCTTAAAATTTTTAAAATACTTTTCTCTACAATAGTTAAGCAAATATTCTTGGGTTATAAATTTATCACCCATGGCATTTATTTCACAGTCAATAATTTTTGCTCTCCAATCAAACTGATGCAGATTTTGATATTTGCCATGAGTTTTGTCTTTCTGGGCGATTCACTGCATAGGGATTTATTTGTTGTTTCAAACACTGTAATGACTGACGCCCATTAATCCATGATGACACACCACAAGTCACTGAAATCACTGACCAGCCATTCACGGATATTTACTTCTAGTACAAAAATTAAGCAGACACCTGTCACTTCAAGATGTGTTTTGTTTTACCATACCGGACAGGTGTATCCAAGAACTCTTTAGTGTTACCTTTAATGAGGTTCTCTGCTA
>REGO01000579.1:991631-1003914 GCA_010120015.1 Rhombomys opimus
TGGACTTGGAAAGAGGCACGGTGGAGATGAGGGAGGGAGGGAGGAACTGGGAGGGAATGAGGGATCGGGACACGGTTGGGATACAGAGTTAATAAAATGTAACTGATAAGGAAAAATTAAAAAAATTAAAATTAAAAAAAAATAATTTGATAGTTCTGAAAAAAAAAAAAATAATAGCTACCTCACACCTAGAAAGATTCTTCCACTTCCACTTTGCTCTGAACTTTAGGAGTTGGACTCCATCCACACACGAGATCTGCAAATTGCCCGTGTGTGAACTTCTGACCTATGCTCACTCATGAACTACAGATAGAACTGTAAGCCAAGGGGATATCTAACGGTACCGTGAGCAGAACTTCTGCATTGTCTAAAGATCAACTACCCAGGATTGTATGACACACTTTCCATTTTATAACATGGAAAACAATGTTCGTGATTTTGCAGACTTAAAACTGCAGCAGAGACAGCAGGACAGCTGTTCTGCCCTTCCTCCATCCCACACTCCCTGCGGCCATGAGGGGAGTGCCTGGCTGAGGTTCTAAAGCTTCCCAACTGGTGGGCTGAGATCCCTTTGAGGGCCGAACAACTCTTTCACAGGGGTCTCATTTCAGATACCCTGCATACCAAATATTTACACTACAATTCATAATGGTAGCAAAGTTACAGTTATGAAATAACAGCAAAAATAATTTTATCGTTGAGGTCAACGTCAACGTGAGGAAATGCAGCATTAGAAAGGTTAATTAAGAACTGCTGTTGTAAAACTGAAACTGAAATTCTGCAGGGCCCAACTCCTTGGCTTTGCACCTAAGACCTATTTAGCATGCAAGTAGCCCTCCTTGGGGCACATACACTTCCTTCTCTTCAAAAAATCACAAATATCTTTTCCAAATTAAAATCACAAGCAATCCTGTAGGGGGTTGATCTTGTTATTGTAGCAACCAAAAGCGAGACTGTGAACACTGACATTTAAACCATTATCTCTAATTCTGAAAGTCATGACAACCCTTAAGAGTAAGGGCTAATGGTTTTATTACACCTGCTTACAAGGAGCCTAGCAGACCTCACAGTAGAATTTAGAGTGTGTTTATTAATAATTTAGCTCATTTTTCATTTTGAAAAGTAGAGGGGCACCCATTTTGTTGCAGCTGATTTGACTCTTATCCTGAGGACAGAGTGGTTACAATTTCCCTTTGTGTAATGAAATATAAGGACAGGTTTGTCACATATAACAGTGAACCCATAGTCCCTCTGTAAGGAAGGTATGAGCGACTACGAACCATGACTAACTGGCAACATTACCCACTCTGGGGTAGGATGTTCTTAAATGATTGAGAATCTTGAATCATAAGGTGATATCAGTGGAAATCCGTGAATTTTAATTTGTCTGACATGTACTTTTATGTAAACCATGGTTAATTACATTTTTAATGAGGTTTCTTTTCATTCACACATGTATATGTATATACACATATATATATATATAAACTGAAATTCCAATAATATATATTATATATATTATCAAATGTTTAAGTAGAAAATGAAAAATGTTCATTCTACCTTAGTCTTACAGACTTAGGTTTCCAACATGGCAGCTAATATTAAATATAGCAGAATTTAGCTGTTTTTTTTTTCCAAAAGGCCTTTATATAACATTTATTCATTGTGGTGGTTTGAATAAGAATGCCCTCATAGGCCCATATATTTGAACACTTAGGGAGTAGCACTGTTTATTGGAGTAGGTGTGTCCATGTTGGAGGAAGTGTGTCACTGTGGGGTGGCCTTTGAGGTTTCAAAAGCCCAAACCAGGAGTAGTATCCCTTTTCCTGCTGCCTTCAGATCCGGATGGATGTGAATCCTTCTCCAGCATCATGTCTGTCTGTGTGCCACCACGCTCCCCACCATAAAATATACTAAACATCTGAAACTGTAAGCCAGCCCCACTTAAAGACTTCTGTTTAGAAGAGTTGCCATGATCATGGTCTCTTCACAGCAAAAGAACTTGACTGAGACAGTTATGCAAATAAACATCATAACACAAACATGCAATATATATCAAATTTATAACTTTTCACTGGTTTAATAAGTGCAAATGAAAAAATATTCAAATAACTAGTTGGATGAAATTAAGTTTATTAATATAGGGCACCTAATATAATTAACATCATATGTTTGTCTATACATTTATAGCTACTTAAAACATCAGCAGTATCAGACTCTTTTTTTTCACAGAAGTACTAAATATTATTTTTACTTTTCTTATGACAATAGCATCTGTAGTAATTAACTTGATGCTAGCATTTCAACAGAGCACATGCAATGAATATATCAGTTGCGAAGCTTAGTTATAAAAATACTTGTAAACCTGTCACCTAAGTCACAAAGCCTTACTACAAACTACACCCCAGCCCATCATTCTGTTTGCAGCAGAAATCACTAGTCATCTTGAGTATTCAAATATTTTATTTTTACTTTATCCTTCCCATGCCCATTTTATGTGTGTAATCTTCCAACATGTATTTACATATACTCAGACAAGGTAACATTTAATTTTTCTCTTGGGGGCCTACCACAGCTATTTCTATAGTTTTATTTTTACTTATTTTTGAATGTGGATGTGTCTGTGTGAGTGTACCCTATGAGGGTATTAGTACTTGTAGAGGCCAGAAGAGTGGATCCAGTCCCCTGACCTGTAAGTATAAGCAGTTGTAAACTGCCTGATGTGGGTACTTGGAAGACAAATAAGATCCTCTGAAAGAGTAGCAAGTACTCATAACTACTGAGCCATCTTTCCAGCTCACTTTGTGCAATATTTAAAGTATCATTTGTACATAATTCTAAGTCATCCCATGATTATAAAATACACTCTCATGAAAGGATATCTCCATAAACAATGTCCACTCGGTTCTTATCCTTTCAGCACCAAGAGCTATTGTTTTTCTACCACGCTGAAATTCATTTTGTACTCCTTCTAAACAGCTTTCAAAACTCTACAACTGGAGAGGTGGCTCAGAAGTTAAGAGTACATGGTGAGAGGACCAGAATGTGAGCTCCATCACCTGGTCAGCTGACTCACAACTACCCATAACCACGGTCCCAGGGGATCTGACCCTCGCTTCTGCCTCTGGGGGTGCCCTCAGCATGGGTGCACACTCATGCACAAATACATCTTTTCTGAATCTCTTCAAAATGAGTGAAAATATTAATACACTTTCTAGAATTCAGTGCTTAGAAAAAAATGTGATTCTCATCAGTATGAACTATCCTTCTTAAATCTTAGTTTTGACTATGAACATACAGAGGCACACAATCTAATTTTAAGCTATTTGGACTTCATCTAAACTCTAAAATACAGTTTAAGAAATTCCTGTTTTGGGCTAGAGAGAAGACGGCTCAGCAGTTAAGAGTATATCCAGAGAACACCTGAACAAGTTCAGGTGACTGAGACTGATGTCAGGCAACTCAGAGCTACTGTAAGTTATAGCTCCAGGAGACCCAACTCTTGTGGCCTTGGTAGACACCCCACACCTGGAGCAGATACTCACACAAACACCTGTACACATAAACAAAAACAAATATAAAAATTATCCTTAAAAAATTAACTTCTGTTTACTATCTATCAAACCATCTGTGATCATGCTTTACACTTCATGCTTGAAAATAGTCAGATATTACCAAAAAATTGCAATGATACATGAATAACCTTAACTTTAGAATAGAAACTACTTCTATGATCTATCAATTCCAATAAGGCAATACACACCATATCATTTGACCCTCACAAGAAAACTAATATATTTACACATAATTAAATGAGAGAACTCATTAAGCATTATCATTAAGCACTAACACCTTTATTTTATTTAACCTAGAAATTAGACTACTTAGTCAGGAATATTTTAGAAACACAACCATCTGTCATTCATATACATGTATAAATGAACTGTCCCACAGGTCTGCCACCGGAGATCCTGAATGGGGGAGTGGGAATAAAAAAGGAGACAAAGGCGCTAGAAATGAAGACCAAGACAGTTTCTCTGATGAAAGTCTCTGTCTATTTGAATTCTCCATACAACTATATAGGCAGGGCGGAAAGAATGTAATTGCCTTTGACAGGGTTACTAAGTGACTAGAAATCACAGGATGGCCCACCAAGATGTGCTAATAATGGTTGTTTGGGAAGTTCCTCAGAAGTGTTACTTAGGAAGCCCTGAGGGAGAGGGGGGTTTAAGGTATTTCAGGAAGATGATGTTATCAAAAGCCCCAGGTCAGCCAGGAATGCACTATTGTATCCGGGCAGTACGCCATCAAGCCAGATGCCAAAATTCAGGGGGCAGCAAGGTGCCAGAAGGCCCCTGACATATAAATATATATATAAAGAGAGAATATATATATTTATATATAATATATATATATTCTTTTAAAATAGTGAGTTCACTAATTCTTACACACTTAAGAAATACAAAATAGGTATTTGTGTGTGTAGATGTGGGTATTCTCTTAGCAGTGGACCTAAGGGATTTCAAAAAGTGAATTTGACTTTGTGTGATTTTAGCTGTAAGCAACCACAACAGAACCCACCTTCTTCAAGGTACATTTTACATGTTAAATTATATTTAACTTAAATTACGTTTAAGTTACATTTTACATGTTAACATTTACATGTTAAATTCACTCCCAAAGAGAACCTTAAAAATTCTGGGCTTGGAGACACCTAGGAGGGACAGCCTACAGCCCTACTCTGCACTGCAACAGAGGACCTTAACTGAAGAAGACCACGAATAGTTTTAGGAGATCTTAAAATATCACAGAATTATGTATAAAATTGGATTTCTGTAGATAGTTTTTTTATAAAAATGGACAGCTTGCTGCTTTAATCAGAGTTTGTAAGTAAGCACTTCCAAATATTTTTCATGTCATGGTACAAATAAAAAATGATATTTGTATAACTCCCTGGGAAGAACTAGGAGTTTATGGAATCTAGATGGAAGTTCATGTGTTTTCTCATGTAAATATAAGTATTAAACACCAAGTGTTAATGAAGATAATAGTTGTTAAACTTGAATAATATGTTCCAATAAGATAAAATGTTTAATGAGAACCTTGTGAAAATATCTTTTTCATTATCAAGTTTAATGTTCAACTTAAATGCAATTGCTGATTGAGGGACTTTTTTTTCAATATTGATGCATTAAAAATCTCAAGTCAGAGTCACAGAATATTTGCCAAATAACAGTAAAAATAAATGCAACGCAGGAGAAAGGGACATGTCAGATTTACCTTCACCCTTTAAACAATGACTCCACACAAACTCTATGAAGGAATGACATCAAAGACACTGGACATGCAATAATAAGGGATTCATAATATTCTGAAAGACAGGAGAAAGGCAGTGTTCCAAACCCCCAACCTTCAACAGTGGAAACTGTTGAAAGGCAAATGCCAATCACTCCATGATGGAAAGAGATGGAAGCAGAAAACCAGAATATTTGTGAACAGAAAATAGAAGAGAACATGAAGACCTGCCAATAGCAGCCTACAGTGTTCAAAACTAGGCCCTGTACATGTGTGAGCAAGCTACTCAAAAATGCAGAGGGAAAGGAGGAAAGGTGAGGAATAATTCACAAGAGTAGCATAGACATCAAAATCTTGACTCTGTAGCAGCAAGCAATTAGCCCCAGACTGGCTACAAGTTTGGGTCCACCTAGCAAATAACAAGGAAGACCAGCTATAAAGAAGGAGGAATGCATGAATGCAGGTAATGAGCACAAGCATGAAAGAAGTTGTAAAGATAATTGCTCTTTTAGTTCTAATTCTGTCACGGTTTTTAATTTGTTTCTTTAATGGTGGATAAGTGAATGAAGTATATTCAATACTGAAAGTGTAAAAAGAAAATTATTTGGTTTGTTTTGTTTGTTTGTTTTAGATGTCTTCCTGCCTCTGCCTCCTGAGTGCTGGGATTAAAGAAATGTGCCACCACACCAGTTGAAAGTGTGAAATTTAATGTACATCTCCACAGCTTTCATTCTGAAAGCATATTCTAACTATTTAGTGTTGGAAGTAGTAATTAATATCTACTAATAATTATCTTTTAATAAAGCTGCTATTAATCCTAAACAGCTATATAACCAAATCACCACACAGAGATTGGGTTTATTTAGTTAACCTAGAACACAATGCTGGGCAATAGATACTCCCTCTTAAAACTCTAGTCCCTCATAGTTTCCTAATATTTAGATTTTTACCCATTATACTTGCTTTTTGTGAAATTTTAGGTCTGGTTCATTCTCCACATAGTTCCAAGATCTCCTCCCAGCTTGGCTTTCCTCGCTCTGCCTTGCCCTTTCTCCTCCCACTCATTTCCTGCCCTCTGGCTCCTCCCCTCTTTCCTGTCCTCTGGCTCCTTCCATTGCTCAAGAGTGTGGCTAGTTGCTTTATTTTGGCCTGTTTACACAAAGTTGAGACAGGATGCTTAGAATAAGTATCACAATGCAATATCTGGATTGAAACCAGAAAGTGGGGGGAGGGGAAGAAATCAGCATTTGAATGAACAAGAGTAAGGTGTATACATTTCTAAAGAACATTATACCAACAATGTAGAAATGAAATGAGTGTTATAGATCTTGGGTCTTGTTAATTTTAGTGTGGTTTTATTTTTTATTTACTTGCAAGGGCTTTTAACAATAAGGCTTATTAAAAAAATAAAATCAAAACAGTAGAATCAAACTACTTTCAAAAGAAAACCTAATATTTACAAGAACATAAAAGTTGCTATCTCTAGGGAGCCTGCTCTTTTCTGAAGGAAGACAGGGGGAACAGTAGGGGAGAGAGGTGTGAGAATGACAGGGAGGATGGAAGGAGGGGAAACTGCTCAGGACATACTATATGAGAAGAACAGAATAAATAAAAAGAGTGTTCAGCCTCCAAAATTTAAATTTATAATGTTTAGCATTTAACCGAAGTTATAATCCCTCCTTTAACTCCAAAAGTAATAAATAAATTCAATGTATTGAATTTAGTAAACCAATATTTAAAAAAAAAACAACCTATCACTTTCATTTTTCTACCAATACCAACCTTTAAAAAAAAATCAAGAAAATAATCTCACTTGTTAAAAAAGAACTACACAAACAAAATATTTGAAAATACCAGGCTGGGTGGTGGTAGTGCACGGCTTTAATCCCAGCACTCAGGAAGCAGAGGCAGGCGGATCGCTCTAAGTTTGAGGGCAGCCAGCCTGGTCTACAAGGTTAGTCCAGGGCTACACAGAGAACCCCTGTCTCAAATAAATAAATAAAACTTAAAGACTGATAAAATAATTAAAAGGCATAGATTATTGGGAAAATAGCACATATTCATGGACTGAAAAAAAATGAATACTGCTAAAATGTCTGTACTGCTCAGCACAGTCTCTATCAATAAATCAGAAAAAGAAAAAATTTCTAAAATCTCATAAAAGATCATAAACAGCTAAAACCAAGAAAAACAAAATTGAAAGCCTCACAGTTTCTGATTGCAATTATGTTAAATACTTTAGTATGACTGTCAACAGAGGAATAAATAAAAAAATATAGTTTCTATATAATTAATTTTTTAACCATAAAGAAAAATGAAGTTATATTATTTGCAGAAAAATGGATGCAACTGGAGATAATCATGTTAAAGGAATTAAACCCACTTCAGAAAGGCAAACATCATGTTTTCTTTTATGGTATATCCTATGTTTTACAAATGCTTAAAATCATGTATATGAGTATTACATGAAAGTAGAAGCAAAAGTGTCTAGTGAAATATGAGGAACTGATTGGGGAGCAGAAGGAAAAATAGAATATAGAGGAATATATGTTGTAAGTATAGAATGTATTTGCATAAAAATTGTCTTATGAAACACTGTAAAATAAAGAGATCTTAAAACTGAGTGGGTACAAAGCATACCATAATTAAAGTAACTCAATTTCTGCATTCTGCCTTTGTAATTACTCTGTCTTCATAGTTACATTTATTTTGAATGAACTACATGTGTATAACATTGTAGAGGAACACAGGACTGGATATATAACCTGTATTCCAATGGTGCTCAAACAATGCTATCCACTATTTACACACTCCCCAAATAAGTACTGACAGCTTAATACATTTTAAAAAGCAATAAAATGCTTGTTCACAATAGGAAAATAGTGGCACAAAAACAGATATATTGTTCAGTGAAATAAAATGCTGAGTCCAGGAATATTTTTTTTGACAAGGGCTCCAGTAGGGCACAATGGGAATAGCTAATTTGTTCAATAATTTACATTAGGAATTTGGATAACTACATATTAAAGTATGACTACACCCTTATCCAAACTGATGCAGCAATATCAATTCAACAGACTTACATGTAAGATGCAGGTAATAAAGTTTCCAGAAGAAAATATAGGGAACAGTCTGTGATTTTATTGTATAAGAACTTTTGTGGTTATCCAACAAAAAAGCAACAGAAGGTAAAAGTAAGCTGTTTCAAGCTGGATGGTTTTTGAGCAGCAAAAGAAACAGTCAGAAAGATGAAAAAGACAGACTTTGAAGGAGTCAGTGGTTCTCAACCTGTGGTCACCACCCCTTCAGGGGTTGCATATCAGATATCCTGCATATCAGGATAGTCACACCACAATTCAGAACAGTAGCAAAATTACAGGTATGAATCAGCAGCAAAGTAATTTTGTGGTAGTGGTCACTACAACATGAGGAACTATATTAAAGAGTCACAGTACCAGGAAAGTTGGGGACGACTGGAGTATCAAATATTTACAAATCCTCCATAAAGTGAAGGGTTAATTCAGACTTACATAGGGAACTCATACAACTGGGGTATAAGAAAAAAAAAAAATAGTTCAATGGGCAACAAGTAAGTAGTACCAAAAGGCATGAAAGACCAACGGGTTTATGGGAAAGTACTCACTGACAATTCACACCTGTCAAGATAGCTATTACTAAAAAACGACAAGAGAAGCAGAAACCATTATTCACCAAACAAACTTGCCAGCCCTTTAGACTCCAGAACTTCGGCTTCCAGAACTGTGAGAAATAAATTCCCATTCTTGATAAATTACTATTTTCAATGCTCCATCACAGAAGCACAAATAGACTACAGCAGACAGAAAACCTGAACAAAGTCCTTACTCTTCCCTCATGTTAAATCCTTCAGGTTGAAGACATAGGTGCCAGTGGACTAAGAATCTATGAAAAAAAAATTGAGAACATAAAATAATTATTACATTGGTATGCATACAGAATTATTTCTTATTATTTTGATCTATTTAAATGGTAGGTGAGTGTAGTAGTTTCAATAAAAATAATACCCATAGATAGGCCCGTCTGATTTAAATACTTGCTCTCCAGTTGGTAGAACTCTTTGAGAAGGACTAGAGAGTATTGCCTTTCTGGAAGAGGTGTGCCACCTGGGGCAGGCTTTGAGGTATCAAAAGCTGTGCCAGGTAGCTCATGGTTGTGTCAAAGGATGTGAGCTTTCAGGTCTTATTGTAGTATCACGCTTGCTTGCCTGCCTGCTGCCATGATCCCTGCCATGATGGCCATGAACTCAATCCCTTGAAAGGTTAGAGGCCCAACATTTTCTTTTCTAGGTCACTTGGATCACAATTAAAAGGTAACTAAGTCAGTCTGTTTGTTGTTCTTTTTTAATTTTTTACTATTTATTTATTACAATGTATTCACTTTGTATCCCGGCTGTGCCCCCCTCCCTTGTCTCCCGTCAATCCCTCTGTCCCTCCCTCTTCTTCTCCTATGCATCTCCCCTCGTCCACTGATATGAGAGCTCCTCCTCCACTTCTATCTAACCCTAGCCTTTCCCGGCTCATCAGAACAGGCTGCATTGTCATCCTGTTTGGCCTGGCAAGATTGCACCCCCATACACACCTCCAGGGGGAGGCGATCAGAGAGCCTGCCACTGAGTTCATGTCAGAGAAAGCTCCCCTTACTATAGAACACGCTTGGAGAATGTGTCTATGGGTTACTTCTGAGCAGGGGATTTAGGTCCTCTCCATGCATGGTCCTTGGTTGGGGTCCCTGCAGGGTCCCCAGGGCTCAGGGTTTTGTTGTTGTTTGTTGTTTTTTATTGTTTTTGGCTCTGTTGGTCTCCTTTTGGAGCTCCTGTCCCCCTCCAGGTCTTTCTCTCTCCCCCTTCTTTCATAAAATTTCATGCACTCTGCTCAAAGGTTGGCTATGAGTCTCAGCCTCTGCCTTGATACCTCTAATAGTAGAGACTTTCAGAGACCATCACTGTCTTCTCCTGCTTCCGATGTCTGTCACATTTGCCCTTCTGAATGAGGATTGAGCATCTTCCCTAGGGTCTTCCTTGTTGTTTGGCTTCTTTCAGACTATGGATTTTAGTATGTTTATCCTATATTATATGTATAAAAACCACTTATGAGTGAGTATATACCATGTGTGTCTTTTTGATTCTGGGTTTCCTCACTCAAGATGATCTTCTCTAGTTCCTACCATTTGCCTGCAAATTTCATGATTTCCTTGTTTTTAATAGCTGAGTAGTATTCCATTGGGTAAATGTACCACAATTTCTGAATCCATTCCTCCGTTGAGGGACATCTAGGTTGTTTCCAGATTCTGGCTATTATGAATAGAGCTGCTATGAACATAGTTGAGAAAATGTCTTTGTTGTATATACTTGAGCATCTTTTGGATATATGCCTAGGAGTGATATAGCTGGATCTTGAGGGAGCACTATTCCTAATTGTCTGACACATGCAACATCATGCTTGAAAATGCATAGAACAAAGCTAGAACCGATACATGTAAGAGTACATACCCTGAAACTCCATTTATAAAATCTGTAGAATGGGAGAGGGTAACAATTTCTGTGATAGTAAACATTTGGAGACCACATGGCTTTTGCATAAACTACTGAACTCTGTGGTGGCAAGGCAACACAATGTGTGAATGAGTAGGACTGTTCCAATAAAACTTTATTTATACAATGGATATGTTGGCCTTCGGGCCATGTTTGTTGGCAAGCCCTGCTCTAGAAAAAACAAGCTACTCTGTGGTGGCAGAGAACAGATCAGCATTGGCCAGCGGTGGCAAGGACAGTAAGTGGGCCAAGGGAAAGGCTCCAGGAGGAGGATGAAGCCTTTGGGAGTGATGCATATGCTCACACACTTCTCATTGTGAAGATGGCTTTGTAAGTGCATACATGTGTCAACTCATCAAATTATATATGTTAAACACGTGCAGTTTATTGTATGTCAGTTACACCTCAATAAAGCTGTTCAGTAAAAGCAGAGCCCAAAACTCTAGGACTATTTTTCATATCCATTTACACATTTGTAGCAGTTGACGTTTTTAGTTCAAGAAACGAACAGCCCTTGTTTTTCTTCTATTATCCAATGTAATGCTGAAATGAATTTCAAATCCTGTCACACTTCTTTTTATCGAGTTTTGTTTTGTGTCTTAAATGCAGCTCTCTTTTGCAGTGTGTTAGTCATGAGGCTGCCACTTGGATGGGCACATCCATCACCAACACAAGTATTGCAAAGAAAGTCGTTTCAGTATTTGGCTGAGCTGTGTCTGCCAGAAGCACACTCCCTTATCCTGTCCAGCTCAACTCACATGTCCCCACTTCTGAATGTCTGCCACTGGGAAAGGAAAAGGCACTCGCAGCTTCCACAGCTTTTGGCGGGCAAGACTGCTCTGCAGCTGGCAAGCAGATGGCAAGGTAGGAGCACCTCACTATCCAGGCTCAGGAAATATGAGAAGAGCAATGACAGCTGATGCCCTTGGTGTCTGCCATCTGCTTAGGTCACCATATGAAGTATATGAGCCCTGAAGCAGCCAGCCTAGGACAATGAGTGTCCAGGCACATTAGACACCCGAAGATTTTACAGCATCCCTACCTCCTCTCCTGCCATCCTTCCACATCAAGAGAGAGAGTTAAGCATGCTGGGAGGTTCTGCTCCAAAGCTGTGGCTAGCAAAGCAGTCAACACCAAAAATAGAGGTTTGATTCTTACTAAATCAACAACCACTAAGATTACCACTGCATAATTCTGCCTGAAACTTTCTTATTATACACCCTTAAGGTGGGCAATGAAATAGAAATACTACCTCTGGTGCATTTCAATATTTTCTATGTGGACACAAGGGAGCTTTCAAGAATTTATATGAAAACACTGCCTGAGGCTCACGTAGACATGGGTTGAAATCCCAGCTCCTTGATTTGCTGTATGACTCTAAGCAATTCACTTAAATTCTCTATGCCCCAACATCTCCAT
>REGO01000580.1:94937-109454 GCA_010120015.1 Rhombomys opimus
AAATGTAAACTTTTACAACCACTCTGGAAATCAACCTGGTGCTTTCTCAGACAACTAGGAATAGCACTTCCTCAAGATCCAGCTATACCACTTCCAGGCAGATACCCAAAAGAGTCTCAAGTACACATTCCATCTTGATCATTACTCCATACCTCTGAAAATTTCCATTAAAGTGTGTATGACCACTTGGGAAGCTTGCACTTACGAAAAGCTAGTTGAGGTATAATGAAAGGTAAAACAGTAAGGTTTTGTTGCTGTTGCTTGTTAATCTTTAAATACCCTTTCTGAGGACAACATGAAATAAAACAGCCTATTTAAGCCATTGACATAAAAGCATTAGAGCTATTTCAGTTGGAATATATGCTCTATTTATTTCTGAATACTAATAAAATAATGTACTAAATATGTTTATCTCTGTTTCAGTAATGTTGACTCACCTTAAGTTCTTTTTTTAATTTTTTATTTAACTTTTATTAATTACACTTTATTCATTTTGTATCCCGCCATAAGCCCCTCCCTCCTCCCCTCCCAATCCTACCCTCCCTCTCCTTTCTGCATGCATGCCCCTCCCCAAATCCACTGATAGGGGACATCCTCCTCTCCTTCTTTCTGATCTTAGTCTATCAGTTCTCATCAGAAGTGGCTGCATTGTCATCTTCTGTGGCCTGGTAAGGCTGCTTCCCCCCTCAGGGGGAGGTGATCAAAGAGCAGGCCAATCAGATTATTTCAGAGGGAGTCCCTCTTCCCATTATTATATAACCCATTTGGACACTGAACTGCCATTGGCTACATCTGTGCAGGGGTTCTAGATTATCTCCATGAATAGTCCTTGGTTGGAGTATGAGTCTCTGGGAAGTTCCTGTGTTCAAATTTTCTTGTTCTGTTGCTCTCCTTGTGGAGACCCTGTCCTCTCCAGCTCTTACTATTTCCCACTTCTTACATAAAATTCCATTCACTCTGCCCTACAATTGGCCATCAGGCTCAGCATCTGCTTTGATAGTCTGCAGGGCAGAGGCTTTCAGAGGCCCTCTGTAGCAGGTTCCTAGGTTGTTTCCTATTTTCTTCTTCTTCTGATGTTCATCCTCTTTGCCTTTCAGGATGGGGATTGAGCATTTTAGTTAGGGTTGTCTCTTTTGCTTAGTTTGTTTTGATGTACAGATTTTAGCGGGTTTATCCTATGTTGTATGTTTATATGAGTGAGCATATACCGTGTGTGTCTTTTTGCTTCTGGGACGACTCACTCAGGATGATCCTTTCCAGGTCCCACCATTTACCTGCAAATTTCATGATTTCCTTATTTTTCATTGTTGAGTAATACTCCATTGTATAGATGTACCACAATTTCTGCATCCATTCTTCAGTTGAGGGGCATCTGTGCTGTTTCCAGCTTCTGGCTATTACAAATAAAGCTGCTACAAACATGGTTGAGCAAATTTCTTGATTTAATAAAGAAACTGGTCATTTTTTAAGGTGTTTATTCAAGGCCACAGAGAAAAAGGATCCAGAGGGTCCTGATGAGCCCTGATAGGTTAGGGTCAGATAGTAGGGAAGCAGTAAACTAGGGAAGGGACATAGAAGGAAAAAAGGAGGCTGGGACTGGGAGGAGGTGAAAGAGGAGGCTACAGTCAAGATATGAAGTAAATAAATTGTAATAAGTAATAATAATAAAGAAAAATTTAAAAAGTGTTTATTCATGATCTTCAAATAAGAAAAAAAAGGTATTTAGCAGGGAAGATGTAAATCACAAGAGTAGAGTCATGAGTCCAGGAAATTTTTTATTCTATTCATTTCTAAGATTTCTGATAAAGTTCACAACACACAATTTTTTATGTTTTGTAAAAATGGAAGCAAGAACCTCAAGTTTTGCAGAATGAGGGGACCTGTCTGACTTTGCCACCCCAACTAAGACACAAACAACGGACAGTTTTTGTTTTGTTTTGTTTTTGTTTTTGTTTTTTCTGATCAAGGTGCCATCTTTATTACAGAGTAAACCACTTATGTAGGTTTCCAAGTAAACATATCCAAGCAAAACAGAAAACTTAACCAAGCAAAACAGGAGGCTTAACTCGGCAAAACAGGAGGCATAACCAAGCAAAACAGGAGGTGTCTGATGAAAACAAGAATAGCAAGCCAGCATGACTTGCGTGCACGTTACCATCTCAGGTCCAATGGAACGGCTACCTCAGTTCCCCCTTTTTTGTTTATGACCAAAGATTCATAAGGCTTCTTTTCTTTTAATACAATAATAATTATGAAATTATGAAAACCATTACATAAAATCTACATGTGCAATGTCCAGTCTATTTGTATTTAGCAACTTAGGAGAAAGTATCTGATTATTCTATCTATCTTGACAAATTTAGAGTTCTATACCTAAATTAACTTTTATCCTTATTGGTATTACCTATATGAAAGGATTTCCTAACTTCTAAACAACTTAAATTTAATTGTGGCATTATAAATATTTGGTCTTCAATCCCATCAGAGACTTGAGAAGGAATAAAATTAGTTATTAGAGTAAATAGGAAGTGCATGTTAGCAGCTTCCAAAAATTAAAAATTGACGGAGACATTTTTCTGCCTGAACAGTCACCCATAGCCCTTTATAACATTAGACCATCATCTTCAGCCCTCTGGCTCAGAATATTTGACAGATATATATGTGAAGCAGGAACTATTTAGGACTTCCTTACCCTGAGTGACAGTTTCTTAAACTTAGGGTGGGTCTATCTATAGCCTCATAGAAGCAGAAGGTAAGAGAGGAGTCTATATCCATCTATGGAGACCCCACTATGTGAGTCCTAATTTCTTAGAGTTTTCAATTGTTATCTCCTGTCCACGATCAGTTTTATATTGTTTGCCATATAAATTTATTCATTAATTTAAAATATTTATTTGATTTCAAACTTCAGTATAATAAGACCTAAGTATGCATTTAAGACACTAGGAAATTAAAATACAACAATAGAAATAAAAACAAACAAACAAACAAACAAACAAAACAAGTAGAGTATGACTTTCCCCCTGGTAAACTTGCACTTCACAGAAAGACCACAACAAGAAAGTGATTCTCAGAGGTCTGAAGCAGTGTGACTACCTGAGTCTGAGTTCAGTCTGGGACAAATAAGGAAATCTGTGCTACCCAAGGTGCATAGCAACACCTTCTCTCAAAATAACCATGTATTATAATTTCATTACTACTTACAAGTTCTATTGAGAGAAAGTCACAGGATATTCGAGGGGAAAGTTGTTATTCAGAGGCTCTGCTTAAGATGGAAATTCTGGAAAAGCTGTTAACAGAACTGGCACTTCCTCAGAGCTAAATAGTGTTAAATATGAGAACAACAGTGAGGAAAATATAGAAAGAAGCTTTCTAACTCAGAGAAACAGACACAATCCCATTTCTCAATTAATGATAATTGTGAGGTTAAAAGGACATGACAGAGCAGTAGAAAGGAAAATATGCAAGAATATAAAAAAATCACAGAAAATGTGCACAAATTAAATGGTTTTGGAAGTTTGCTTTCTTGATTTAAAGTTAAGATCTAAAGTTAATGGTTTGCTTGTGACTTTATTTGAGATAACATTAAAATCACACAGAACATTGCTCTGAATTTAATATCTTCCTTTGTTATCTTTAATGTGTTCCTATTTAAATGTTAAAGTTAAGAGAATTTGGAGGTTGCTATTATTATGAATTTAAATAAATTTGATAATGTTGGGCAAAGCAGTGGAAATATATTTATAAATATTCAGGTTGCCTAAAACAGTACCCTGCCTTTCTTGCTAGGGTACTGTTCTCTGCAGACATGTTCATTGACATATCTGACCTTGCACAAATGTTCACTTCTATAGCTTGAATTAAAATGGTGGGCTTGTACGATCCATGTACTCATCTACTTTATAAATTTGAATATAAAGTGAGTATGAGTTTTATAAATTTGAATATAGAGTGAGTTTATGAGTTTTCAAATCTTCAAAAGTAATCTTTGACCAAACCACCTTCAATATAGTTTAAGTCACTCTAATTCCAAGAACAGAGATAAATTTCTCCCATACCTTCACTTATGTTTAGGTGAACGCTCTTTGAATCAAACTTACAATGCTTTCAGTGCATTAATTTATCTATCATAGCCACAAATTGGGCACATTTGTAGATATTACTTTTGACCAGGAACTGTTTTTAATTTAATAAAATATAACCTTTAAGCACGGGTAAGCTAAAATCTGAAATCAGTGAGTGGCTAAAAGTAAAAACATAAACTCTTTCAATGATTGCTAATAATATGGAGTGTAGAAGCAAAGAGAAATTATTAAAGTCTAAGTATTCAATGTCGAGGCAAAAATTAAAACAATGAATTATAATGAGATATCCTAGTGAGTTCAAATATTTAGACAACATTAAATAACAAAAGAGAATTATTTATAAATCTGTTTCACAGTCTGGTAACATCTAATTTTGCTTACTTGTATGGTGGCATATTAAGGAAATGTCTTATCTTATTGCAGTGTTTAGATTTAACTGTTACATTTGGGAGCCAGCATGTTTAAATTTGAATTACTTATTTGCAAAAGGATGAACTTTATATTTTATTTGTCAGTTGATGAACCAAAGTCACAATAGAATAATGTGTTTACCTCTAGCTTCCTGCTTTTTATAACTTAACTATAAATTGAAGTAATGTATTTCTGATTTGACATCATTGCAGTTCCTCCCCCATCGCTTTGATATGACTGGCATTTCCAGGGTCACTGAAAGAGGAATATATCTATTCACATATGGATGATGTCAGGCTATTTCCAGTGATGATCTCTGAGTTCTAGATGCTTTGTCTCAGGCTCCTTTTCTTATGAAGATAGGACACATGGTTGATTCCAGCTAACTTCTGGCTAGGATGCCATACATGACTTTCTGGCCCCTGCAACTGTTGTGAACTTTTCATTATGAATTTCTTTCTGGCTTTTACATTGTAAGAATAAGTGGGAACAGTTATCTAAGTAAATGGAAAAATGTTAAAACATGAAAACAACAATTTATTGAATAGTAATATTGAAACCCATTACTCAGTAGTACCAAATTTTTAGGTATTAAAATGTAGAAAAAATGTTCTCAGTAGAGTGCAAGGAATCTTAGCAAGATAGTAAGACCTGGAGAAGGCAGGAGCTAGTCAAGGAGACGAATAGAGCCAAAAAATCTGGGCTCATGGAGTCCTGCAGTGACTGATGAATCAACCAAGGACCATACATGGAGAGGACCTAGACTGCCTGCTCAGGTGTAGCCCATGGGCAACTCAGTCTCCATGTGGGTTTCTTAGTGAGGGGAGAAGGGGCAGTATCTGATATGGACAGAGTGGTTGGCTCTTTGATCACCTCCCCCTGGAGAGATGGCCAAACTAGGCCACAGAGAAAGAGGATCCAGACAGTCCTGATGAGCTGAGGTCAGACAGTAGGTGAGTAGGACCTCCCCTATCAGTGGACTAGGGAAGGGACATGAGGGGGAAGAACTAGGGAGGGTTGGACTCGGAGGAGATGAGGGAGGGGGCTGCAGCCAGGATACAAAGTGAATAAATTATAACAAATAATAATAAAGGAAAAATTAAAAAAGAAAGTACATAATAAGAAAAGCAGGCAAGCTGTACTGTATCGAAGAAAGTTTATGTTTGTTTGTATACTTCTACATACTCATAATTAAGCAGAAAATGAACACTTTGTTAAAAATACACAGGTATTCTGTGAACATGTATGTGGTGGGTTGATATTTTTACGTATGTCAACTCTTAGTTGAAAAATAGCAAGGATCAAAAATTATCAATTTCTTCAGTTGCTTATATATAAGCCTTTAGAGCTTCAAATTTTCCAATAATAATGTATTGTTATTTCAAAAGTGTTACATCATAAGAGTTATAAAATTTAGGTAACTCACATAAATATTTTTAAAGTATATAAAATAATTCCATATTTAAGTACATAACAAGGACAATCTTTTTAAAATTATAGAGTGTGTGTGCATGTGTGTGTGTTTATGTATGTGATATGTAGATATACAGACCATAAAATGTGTGTAGACTTCAGAAACAAATTTTAAGTATCATTTTTTTGTTCCACATTTATGTTGGTACTAGGGATTGAACTCAGGCCAGCATCTGTAACTGCTGAGTTATCTTGGAGATTGTATTCTCCTAGTTTAAAACCACCAGCTTTGTGATGCGGTAGAAAAGTTTATTTTAAAATTAATATCTGTTAATTCCTTTAGAAATGCATATATATGCTTTTATTAAACTGTCCAATCTTTATTAACTTTTTTCTCTTTCACTTCTCCTTATATTATTTCTTCTTTCCAAGTCTTCCTCCTACTTTCATGTTTTTTGTTTTGTTTTTGTGACTTGCTGAATTGAAATGGTTACTTGCATTAGCATGGATGGAAGCGTATACGCTTGAGTGCAGACAATAGACCAGGGTTAGTTCACTGATGGATCCACATCCATCCATCATGCTCAATCCAAACAAATTTTAAGTGTCCACAGCTCCTCTGAGAGGTGTGGGACATTAGGAGCCCATCCATACCCACGATGGAATGTTTTTAGTCTCAGTTTTGTACACATCTTGGGCAGGTGGTAACTGAGTACTACAGCCATCTCATCCTCCATCTCTTTCTTTCTTTCTGCTTATTCTCATTAATCTTTGTAAACTTAACACAGGCTGGAGTCATTTGAAAATTAGGGACCAATATTCAGAAAAATTCTTCATAATATTGGCCTGTAGGTAAGCCTGTGAGCTTACCTTATTATTAATGATTGACCTAGAAGGGCCTAACCCATGTGAGTGGTGCTGCCCTTTGGCATGGGCTGTGTAAGAAAGCAAACTGAAAAAGCCACCAGAACCAATGCAGTCGCACCGTTTCTCTATAGCATCTGTTTTAATTCTGCGTCTAAGTTCCTTCCTTGGAATCCTTTCCTGATTTCCCTTCATGATAGTCTATAAACTCTTAGACAAAATAAACTCTTATATTTCTAGGTTTACTTTGATTAATTTTTTTTTATCAAAACAATAGGAAGCAAACTAGGATACTGACCACTCATCTCGATTCTCCCTGAGCCTTGGAAAGTAGTACTGATATCCCATTTATGACAGTGCACTAAACAGTCCTAGTTCTTAGTCAATTTGATAGTTGGTTATGAGTCTTTGCCCTAGTGGTTACGCACTGCAAACCAAGGCGAAGAGAATCACTAACCCATGGGAATAAACTTAAATATTCAGAAAGCAGTCTGACAACATGTTCACTTAGCAAACAGTAGTAGGTTTCTCTCTAAGGCCAAGAAGTCTTTTAGTAGTGTATTTTTGACCTGGTTTACAGTACGAAGCACATTGTTTTTTTCTTGTAGAACATGCCTTAAATCCAACCATCAATCTGTTAGCTAAGTGTATGACAGTCATGACAATATTGAATGTTTAGGTATATCTTGATTATCATAATGGTGTTCTGCTTCTCCAACATTCATAGATAGATGATCACATTAATAAGCAGACTGCAAGGAATCCTATGAAAGAAGGGGGAGATAGCAAGACCTGGAGAGGACAGGAGTTCCATTAATTATTACTGATTAGCTCCATTAATAAAAGGAGCAACAGAACCAAAATATCTGGGCACAGGAGTCATTTTTGAGACTAATATGCCAACCAAGGACCAATCATGGATATAACCTAGAATCCCTGCTCAGCTGTAGCCCATGGCAGCTTAGTAACTAAGTAGCTTCCCTAATAAGTATAACAGGGTCTGTCTCTCACATGAACTCAATGGCTGGCTCTTTGCTCCCTCTTCCCGCCGATGGAGGAGCAGCCTTGCCAGGCCACAGAGGAAGACAATGAATCCAGTCCTGATGAGACCTGATAAACTAGGATCAAGAGGAAGGGGAGGAGGACCTCCCCTATCAGTGGATTTGGAGAGGGACATGGAAGGAGATGAGGAAAGGAGGAATAAAATTAAAAAAAAAAAAAGTCTTCCAGAAATCTTCTTAGTACCTTCTGGCTTATGAGTACTAACCAGCAGGATAAAAGTTCAAAATTGAATTCTGTGTGTATTATAACATACAGAATATCTTCAGACACAAGTTACTATCATCTACTTCCGACAGGAAATGGAAATAAATATCAAGAACCTGCATTGTTTGGGCGTGGACTCTGAAGGCATCCTTTACTAGTAAGTCAACCTGAGATTATTTAAATTTTATTTATTTTTTATTCACTTTACATCCTCAATTACCCCATCTCTCTCCCCCTCCCAGTCCTTCCCTCTCTACCTTGCCCTCTCCCTTCACATATTCCTCACAAAAGGAATTTTCCCATTCGGCCAAGCTAATCAAGTTGGATAAGGACTGAGCATATCCTCTTCCCCTGTGGCCTGGCAATGAGGTTCCACCAGGGAGAAATTATGTAAAAGCTAGCTAGTGAGTCCATGTCAAATATAGTCCTCAAATCCCTTACTAGAGGACCCACATGAAGCCTAAGCTGCCCATCTGCTACATCTTGGGGAAGGGGTTGGGGTCTTGGTCCAGTTTATCCATGGTCCTTCTTTAATGCTTGAATCTCAGCAAGCCCCTCTGAGCCCTGGTTAGTTGACTCTGTTGATCTTTTGGGGAGCTGTTGTCACCTCCAGGTCCTTTGCTCTTTCCTCACACTATTCCCCAAGATTCCCTCTGCATCAGCCAATGTTTGGCTGTGAGTCTCTGCATTTGTTTTGTTGTACTGCTGGGTAGCACCTCTCAGGAGACAACTCCATCAGGGACCTGTCTGCAGATTTAGCAGAGCATCATTGGGGGTCATAGAGTCAAGGGTTGGCACTATGATGGGTCTTTAGTTGAGCCAGGCACTGGATGGGCATTTCCTCAATCTCTGCTCTATCCGTTGTGACTTTATCCCTGCACATCTTGTATACAGGGTAAATTTTGAGTTGAAGATTTTGTGGGTGGGTTGGTATTCCTTGCCTATTACTAGGAGACTAGTCTAGTCAGAGGTTACTACTAGGAGTCTCTGCTTGAATCCCCCTCATATACACCCAGGAGCCTACCCTGAATTTGGTCTCCAGCTTGTCACAGAGATACCCCCACCCTCAGTTTTTCTTTTCTCTATAGGCTTTCTCTTCTCTCTCCCTCTTTCTCCCCAGGTTTGATCTCTTAATTCTCTATGCCCCCTCTGCTACCTTGTTCTCTCTCTTCAGCTGATGCTTCTGTCTATTATATCTCCCCTTCCAAGTGAGATTTCTGCATCCTCTCTTGGATCCTCCTTGGTATTAATCTTCTTTGGGTCTGTGCCTCTTCGTATGCTTATCCTGTACTATATAGCTAAAGTCCACTAAGTGAGTACATAACATGTGTGTCTTTGTACATATCTTAGATTTCTTTTGAGAGTTCACACTTCTAGTGAAAAAATTATTCAGCTATATATCATTCCTTCCTACAAAATATTCTTCTCTAATCTTTCCTACAGGTTAACATTTCCAATCTTCTTCTCTCCTCCCTAACAAGGTCAATTTTAGGTTAAAATTCTTTAATGTAAACAAAATAATTAAAAGTATATTAATAAATGTGTCAGTGTTTATATAACTGATGATGTCAATGCAGTCATCTTTAACTTCTATGGTGTTATAAACTACTTTATTCATTATTCTGTGGCAAGTACTGATAAGTAAGTACTGAAAGAGGTATGCTTGTATACAATGGACAAATGTTATGTTAAAAAGTACTTGAACACAGCTACCTGGTTTCACAGTCCTCAGTTTTAATCACATCTGTTATTTACTTAGAGACTAATCATATATTAATGAAACTGGTAAAATCTAAAGAAACTAGATACTGATATTGACTGATTATTTATGGAAATAGGATGTTTTCAAAAGTAAGTATTGACATATGTGGAAGAAGACAAATCTACATGTGTGGGAAGCAAATATCACAATTTCAGAATGATTCTAAGAACCCAGGCTTTCTAACAGAGTAGAAAGTGGAGTCCTGATGAGACTAGATACTCTGGGGTCAGATGGTAGGAGAGGAGAGATCCCCCTTTCTGTGGACTAGAAGAGGGGAATAGGAGGGAAAAGGGAGAGAAGTTGGGGCAGAAAGAGATGAGGGAGGGGCTGTAATTGGAATATAAAGTGAATAAATTATAAAAAATTAAAATATGTATATAAAAAATTTGAGCAAGTGATGAAGACAAATAAAGTCTTGTAAGTTGTCCTGCCTAGTTAGATCTAGAGAGGACAGGAACTCCACAAGGGGAGCAACAGAACCAGAGAATTTGAACACAGGGAACTTCCCAGAGACTCATACTCCAACCAAGTACCAGGCATGGAGATAACCTAGAATCCCTGCACAGATGTAGCCCATGGCAGTTTAGTGTCCGAGTGGGTTACATAGTAATGGGAAGAGGGACTGCCTCTGACATAATCTGATTGGCCTGCTCTTTGATGACCTCCCCTGAGGGGGAATCAGCCTTACCAGGCCACAGAAGATGATAATGCAGCCACTCCTGATGTGATTTGATAGACTAAGATCAGAAGGAAGGCGAGGAGGACTTCCCCTATCAGTGGACTTGGGGAGGGACATGCATGAAGAAGGGGAAGAGAGGGTGGGACCGGGAGGGAAGGAAGGAGGGGCTTATGGGGGGATACAAAGTGAATAAAGTGTAATTAATAAAATAAAATAATGTAAAAAAAAGAACTTGAATGTATTGTAGGGTCTATGTTTAAAGATGTATTAATTTTATTTTATGTATGAGTTTGCCTGTCAGTACATGTACCACGCACATGTTCTGTGCTTTTAGAGCCCTGAACAGTGTGCTGTATGCCTGGAACTGGAGTTATCTATGGTTTTGGTTACCATGTGGATACTGGGAACTAAAACCCAAGTCCTATGCAAGGGAACAATGCACCACCTCTCCAGCCCCAGTTCTGGTTTGTCTTTTAGTATCACACTGCTAATCATTGGCTTTGAATTAAAAAATTTAAACACAAAGATATTTTTTTTGAACTTTTTTTAATTATCATTATTTTTTTATTTAACTTTTATTAAATAAAAGTCGCTTTGTTTTGATGACAGTGTCCTTTGCTTTACAGAAGCTTTTCAGTTTCATGAGGTCCCATTTATTGATTGTTGCTCTTAGAGCCTGTGCTGTTGGTGTTCTGTTCAGGAAGTTGTCTCCTGTACCAATGAGTTCTAGGGTATTCCCCACTTTTTTTTCTAGCCAATTTAATGTATCTGGTTTTATGTTGAGGTCTTTGATACACTTGGACTTCAGTTTTGTGCAGGGTGATAAATATGGATCTATTTTCATTTTTCTACATGTAGACATCCAGTTAGACCAGCACCATTTGTTGAAGATGCTATCTTTTTTCCACTGTATGGTTTTGGCATCTTTGTCAAAAATCAGGTGTCCATAAGTGTGTGGGTTTATTTCTGGGTCTTTTGTTTGGTTCCATTGACCCACCATTCTGTTTCTCTGCCAGTACCATGCAGTTTTTATAACTGTTGCTCTATAGTACAGCTTGAGATCAGGGATGGAGATACCTCCAGAAGATCTTTTATTGTAGAGAATTGTTTTAGCAATTTTGGGTTTTTGTTATTCCATACGAAGTTGAGAATTTTTCTTTCCAGGTCTATAAAGAATTGTGTTGGCAATTTGATGGGAATTGCACCCTGAATGCGCCCAATTTCGTCTGATCTCGGAAGGTAAGCAGGGTCAGGCCTGGTTAGTACTTGGATGGGAGACAAAGATATTTTTAAGAGTTCATCTAGAGAACAGGAGCTCCACAAGGACCAAACATATCCGGGAACAGGGGTCTTATATGAGACTGTTTCTCCAACCAAGGACCATGTATGGATATAACCTAGAACCCCTGCTTGGATGTAGCCCATAATAGCTCGGTATCCAAGTAGGTACACTAGTAAGGGGAACAGGGACTATTTCTGTCATGAACTCAATGGCTGGCTCTTTGATCTCCACCCCTACACACACACTCGAGGGAGGAGCAGCCCTGCTGGGCCACAGAGGAGGACTTTGCAGCCAGTCCTGAAGATACCTAATAAACTAGGGTCAGATGAAAAGGGAGGAGGTCTTCTTCTATCTGTGGACTTGGAAAGGGGTAGGGAAAAGATGAAGGAGGGAGGGTGGGATTAGGAGAGAATGAGGGAGAGGGATACAGTTGGGACACAAAGTAAGTAAACTGTAACTATTATTAAAAAAATAAAAAATTAAAAAACAGAAGTGACTTAAAAAGAGTTGATCTAAATTGCATATTGTGCTTTTCAGTTTATGACATGGTTAACTAAATATTTCCTAGATTAACTTCAACATGTAAAATAATAGAATATTATATTTTTGCAAATATAAAATCATATATTTTTAATGAGAATAAGTAGTTTGGAATTTTTAAAATTAAATTAGTATTTTTTATACTTACAGTTTATTCATTTTGTATCCCAGCTGTAGCTTCCTTCTTCATTCCTTCCCCATCTCACCCTCCCTCCCTCATCTCCTCCCATGCCCCTCTCCAAGTCTACTGATAGGAACAGTCCTCCTCCCCTTCCTACTGACCATAGCTTATCAAGTCTGATCAGGCATGATTGCATTGTCCTCCTCTATGGCCTGGCAAGACTGCTCCTTCCTCAAGGGGAGGTGATCAAAGAGCCAGCCACTGAGTTCATGTCAGAGAGAGTTCAAACTTTTTTTTTTTTTTTTAGTTTTAGCAGTTGACTCATTATTGACTATATTTTGCACTACTGTGCATTGCAAAAATTTCTGAACCTAGCATTCATTTTTTATAATGAGCATGTCTACCTATTCAATGAGTGGAAATAGCCTAACTCTTATTAACTCTAGTGATTGCCCTCATAACCATTTCAATGCAAAATGAACGTGTGGGCCAAATATTTTCTAATGTATTAAGTCTCTGTAGTTACATAAAAATGAAGTAACGCTGGGACAGAATATATTCCAAAATTTTGGTGGTTCATGAAGTGAAAAATTATGGGCTTGAGTTTTTATAAAATTTGAAAGGTCAAGAGGGTAAGCAGATGGCTAGCTGAAGAATTTATTGCGCATTAAGCAATTGTTTTGTTGTGCCAGGCAAAGTCCTGGAAGCTTATGAGACTGTAAAATGCAATGACCCTGCATTAGACTAAGGGTTTAGCTCATGACACACATGAAATTTTAGAGATCACATCCATCACTAGTTTATTACCTGTCAGAAACTCACATGATTCAACACAATTAATATCCTGCCGTGTAGGTTTTTTTTTTTAACTACTGCTCTTTTCTTAACCTCTTTTTTATATTGTATTTTTATTCATCTTTTATATTTCTAAGTTCAGGATAATCAAGTGACAGCTCAGCAATGCTGAATGATTTTCCAGTGACTTTCAGTACTCATAGCAGTAAAATTTTATAAGGGATATAAAGAATTTAGATACTCAGTCCCTCATATTCTCCAATATACATGAGTAATTTCATTGTCATCAGAGCTGTTGAATGCCAAGAACAGCAGTGTTTTTCACAAGTATATAAAATGCTTAAGACAAATGCTCTCCCTTAAATGAGTTAATCTGAAGAATCTAGGATATTATAGTCACAGAACATTTCTCTCAAATCAAATGAGAACAAACAAATTGTCAAAGACAAACAAACACCTTATGCCTTACCTTGATTTCTGAAGGTTCTTTGTAATGTGAAGAAAACAAAACTTACCAGCATCTTATGACAGATGTTGCTCTAGTACACTATGCTAGATGACGATTTTATAAGATGATGCCCAAAATACTAGTATTTATTCAAGGCTTGGGCTGAAGAAAGAATTTTTTATAACCATATAATCTCAAGGTTCAAATGTCAAATTTTATTAATTATGAGGTTTCAACTATTTGGCATTACTAAGTACAAGAATTTTATTCAATGAAGGTATTTCTATTAATGTAGTTTTCAAATTTAAATACCTTGTTAATTAAAAACTAACAAGCAGCCTAATCCACGGGCAATCTCTGTGTTCATTGTACTGTCACTAATTTTTGATGGTTTCAGTTGTGTTTAATTGGCTAGCACCAAATTTTGAGCATATTTAACCAGGCAACCTTCAATAAGTAGAAGACATTTCAAAAAAAAAAAAAAGAGTTTAAATGATAACATGTTTTAGAGAAAACAACTCAAATGTCAGAACATCACACATGAAAGATCATTTATTCCTAAGATACAACTTCATTCAGTGTCCTTCCTGTAGTGTTTCCACTCCACTGAGAGGTTTTATAATAACTGACTCTTTTGGCATGATTTCTATCTAAGGAGGAGGTAAAATGCATGTAAGCTTTTTCTCAGTATTTGAATCCTAGTTTCAAAATATAATGTTAAAAATAACATGCTCTTTATATATACTGGATATGAGTCCTCTGTCAGATAAAGGGTTGGTGAAAATTCTTTCCCAATCTGTAAGCAGTCGCTTTGTTTTGATGACGGTGTCCTTTGCTTTGCAGAAGCTTTT
>REGO01000580.1:112701-140385 GCA_010120015.1 Rhombomys opimus
GAGTTCAAGGACAGCCTGGTCTACAAAGCGAGTCCACCAACCAACCAAAAAAAAAAAAAAAAAAAAAAAAAAAAAAAAAAAACTCTTAAATGGTAGTTCAGAGTGGTCCAAATAACACTCCAAACAATCTAGATATTGCTGTTACACT
This sequence comes from Rhombomys opimus, assembly GCA_010120015.1. NCBI lineage: Eukaryota > Metazoa > Chordata > Mammalia > Rodentia > Muridae > Rhombomys > Rhombomys opimus. Next base: position 112,850 of record REGO01000580.1, read on the forward strand.
TGGTTGCCTCTCAAAGACTGAAGGTAAGTCCCTATTGCTGAAGCCACCAAACATTTAGGACATATGACTCAGACTTTTCAATCTGGATCTAGCCTGAAAGGCTCCTTATTCAGTTTATCTTCTGTGGTAACAGAAAAAGCTTTGAAAGCTGTAACTGTAAACAATAAACTGTAACACAACTGTAAAGTAAAATCAACTAACAATCCTCCCAACAAGAATGCTTATGAGCCACTACCATGACCAGTACTGCAAAAATACATTAATAAGTGGCACACACATATTTATTATAGCCACCGTCTCTCTAAATGCAGTAAAGACCCAGTAGACAGGAGGAAAATCATTCCTGGTCCTAGAGAACTATCCTCCTTTCTGAGATAATGGATGTACCAATCATCTTGCTAGACTAGCATAATCCCTATCTACATTCTAAATCTTATCCTTATGCTCACAGATATGTGCCACTATATTTTCCCATAAAATAACATTTAACAATAGTGAACAGTTTCAATACTCTAGTAATTTATAGATATTTCTGTTTCTTCTGTCAGTGGCACTGGTTTTATAGGCTAATATTTCCTTTCACAGAGCATGCTAGAGAGCTGAAACTTAAGCAGATTATATTTTAAATATTGCAAGAGTTATTGGTATATCTAATGTTGGGAAAGAATGGAAGATTCCGCAGATGCCCAAATCATTATCACCATATCTTTACACATCTTATGCTACTGTTCTCTCTAAATACCATCAGCAAGTGAGAAGAGTGAAAGCAGAGTTAATGTTGTCAATTAGATGGACCTTAGAATCCCATAGGCTGACTATGCACACCTAGGCAGGTTTTTTTCTCAGTTGATTATTTGAGGTAGGAGGACCTAAACTAATGTGAACATCACAGTCGCCTGGGCTAAGTCCCTAGGCAAATTAAAAAGAAAAAAGAACTGGGCAGCATCATTCATTCATTATTTTTTGTTTCTAACTATAGGAACATTGTCCTGTCTCAAGGAAGCAGAATGATCAATAGAGAAAAGGAGTACAGAGACATAGATATGTTGTGATAACCCTGATTTAGTAGGATTTAGGCTTTTTAGCTGTTTTGCGTGAAAAAAAAGGAAAATTTTAAATCTTTGAATTAGAAAAGCTCATGAATATGTTAAACAGAGGTGAATGTGCCATTTTGCAGAGAGCTTGGAGAACAATAATATTGAGAGAAATGTGATCAGTGGAAAAGTGAAACACAGGTTTTCAGCTCTATCAGGAACTGTAACATCCTGGAAAAGAATCATGAACATTCTGTTCAAGTCCAAGAACCTGAGACTGAATTTAAAAGCATTGCATTAATGTGTGTGATGGAGAGAATTTCAAGAAGGACCACATTGAGTCAGTCATGGCTGCTCCTTGGTGCACTTATTCTGCATTGAGAGAACAAACTTACATGGTGCTTAGAAAGGAAAATTTTGTGGGTGTATTTAAAATTTTAGAGAAGGAGAGTAAGGTCAACAAAGTGTGTCTAATTGTTAAAGACAAACCTCACTATCTTCATTGAGAAGGTAGGAAAGTTGTGGTGGCAAGACTCCACCAATCTAAGGGCTGTTTTAGTTTCCTTTCCTGTTGTGATCTGACAAAGGCAATTTAAGGGAAAAATGGTATACCTTATTCATAGTTCAAGGGAAGTGTTTGTCATGGTGCAGACAGTCAAGGCAGCAGGAGGTTGACTCATCTGGTAACATTAGATGAGTCAGGCAACAGAATAACAGAATAACAGAATAAATGCAAGTGAATTGCTACTTAATTCTTCTGCATTCCTAATGAGAGAATGTTGCCACCCACAGTGGGTATTTTTTTTACAACAATAAAGTAATCAAAATAATCCCCCACAGGTGTCTCCACAGGCTCAATTTCTAGTTGATTTTAGATTCTGTCAAACTAACAGTTAACAATGTAAAAAAGAAAAGTAATGATTCCTTGTCAAAAATGCTTTTAGCCACTTTGGAAGAACAGAAAACACTACAAAGAGCTGTTAGTGTAGCCAGCTCCTCTCACAAACTCTGCTATTCTAGCTGTTCCCTCTGCTCCAAACTAAAAGTTTAAAGTAGAAAACAGGCAATGTTGCAAAATCAAGGTCATGTACCCAATATGTTTTAAAATAAACAAGATGTAAAGTGCACAGATGAAACATCCAAAGTCTTCTTTTAACAAATAGCAACCATACAAAGTACAGGGAAAGATAAAAAACCTGATGACCTCTAAGGTAATACCTCAATTACTAAACCAATGAAAAGAGACCTGTTCATACTTTTATAAAACCTAGCATATCCCTTTTTTGAGCTAATACCTGCTTTCACAAAATCATGAAACTGCCTCGTTGCCTTTACTCTGAGTTTCTAGTGCTTTTGTTAGAAATGAATTCTCTGTTCCTCAATCCTGTAACTTATAAAAATGCAAATTTATATGAAATAATAAAGTCTGACCTCAGAATGCCACAGAAAGGTCTCCTTGCTCAAAAATAACTGAACTGCCTCTGCCTACGCAAGTGGTTTTTCATGTTCAGCCACCAAGGCATGCAGATAATGCAAAGCCTCTAGTCCAGGAAGCCAAGTTTAACCCAAAATGGCAGCAGAGCTTGCCCAAATTATCATACGGCATTTGTATTGCAGACAGGAAAGATACAAGATACAGTGGGTCAGATCTTGCTCCATGGCTTCAGAGATCTTACTGCAACCAGGCAATGTGTGGCAACCTTGGAGGCCCAGAAATGAGGAATTAAAGCCCACTGTGTGAATCTATTTAGCTGAAGCTTAATTTACAATGAAGAGTTATGAATATCAAGGCCATGGATTATCTGCTAAAGAATGCTGCAGGCCTGGAGTAGAGTTGGCACAAGACAGAGGCTTTGTGTTCTACAGAACAAAATATTTCAATACGGGCCTCAGAGTCATACATGGAGATGCAGGGTTCATTTTTTTTTCTTTTACTTTGTTCTATTTATAACTTGCTAACAGGATCAGATGAATGGGGGGAGGTCCCCCCTATCAGTGGACTTGGAAAGGGGCACAGTGGTGATGAGGCGGGGAGGGAGGGACTGGGAGGGAATGAGGGTCCGGGACACGGCTGGGATACAGAGGTAATAAAATGTAACTGATAAAAATAAAATAAAATAAAATAAAATAAAATAAAATAAAATAAAATAAAATAAAATAACTTGCTCTGCCCCCCACATTTTCCTTTTGGAATAAGAATGTTCACTTTGCATCTTCATATGTCAGAAGTATACAGCTTCTTTCTGATTGTAGAGATTTCCTTGAGTCTCAAAGTTGTGTGTATGTACAGCACACTTGACACAGCATACTTGTAGAGGGCAGCAGACACCCTGGTCTTTGATGCTCAACCCTTTCTGTTACAGGATATCTGTCTTGCAGTGCAAACCAGGGTAGGTATCAATTGAGGTCCTGAAAGTTTCCTTGTCTGTGTCTTTTGTCTCCCTATTAAGACACAGATTACAGACACTAGTGCTATTGATTCTGTTTCCTGTCTGGGTTTTGGAGATCTAAACTCAGATCAATAGGCAAGTTTCTTATCTACTAAGCACCTCTACCCTCCAGGACAAAATTAAACTGTAAAAACTGAAAATGATTATGGGGACTTTTGAATTTGGATTTAATATGTTTTGAATTTTGATACAGCTGTTAGTGCTTGGATATAAGGGGTGGGAGCTTATTCGTTATAAGGAATGTGTTTGGGTTTCAAATTGGCAAGAGTGCTAGAATTGTGTTAGCACTTGATGGAATCTAGACTCATCTTAGAGTGATTACAATTTTATTCTTGGTTGGTTTAACTGAGATGGACAGATTCATCCTAACAGTGAGGATCCTAACAGACTGCAAATGATAAAGAGCTAGCCATTAGTTTTTTGTTTTTTGTTTTTTTTTATTCCATGCTGTAGCCAACTTTATTCAGAGCACCAGGCAATTTATACTTTGAGGGTTAAGAAGAGTGAGTAGGATATTCAATCAAAAGAACAAGCCACACATGGTAAAAACACGTTTTTCCATACAGGTATATATGGGATAGTTTAAACATTTAATTGAATAACATCAGCAAGCAATAATGAGTATCTAAAGTAAACTCTCTCCTGCCCACTATACCTGAGAGGAGTGTAAAAAACATTTCAAGAACAATTCCATGTTTTGAAGAAACTGAGGTCACAAGACACTTGTCTTGTTTTCTTGGAGTGTTCTCACAAATACTCAGAACTCTGCTCAAACTGTGCCATTCCTGGATTGTGTCTCAATGGGCCTCCTTAATCAAAAAAAAATCCACAGGTTTCCAACCTACAGAACATTTGGGGGTTCTATTTTTGTAGTGTTAGAAAATTATAAATTCACCTTTAAAATTTTATGTCCTGCTTCAATATTAGATATGTTTTATAAATTTCTTTGCTCCATTAAATATGCTTGTATAAGATTTATTAGAGGGGTTGTTGTTTCCATATGTACTTACTTACTACAGTTTTTGAAGCAGGTTCTCACTGTGCAGCCCAGACTAGCCTACACCTTGGGACCTTCCTTTTCTACCTGTAGTGCTGGTGTTATAGGCAAATACCGTCAGACTTAACTATAATTCAGTGGTTTGGTTTTGTAACTTCAAATGTGTTCTCACCAAATCAAAACACATCTTAAAATGCATGATTTTAGAAGTTTCCATGCCTTATAATGTAACTATTAAGTAGTTGATTAATTCTCTACAACTCTGTTAGCAAGCCTCCAAACGCAGTCACAGTTTACACTGGACAGTGTTCCGACTTAATCTCAAGCTGTGTCTTGGCTAGGAAATGTGCTGGTTAAAATTTTGATGTGGTGGCATTTCAAAAGGGAAGCCACAGGAGCTGGGGCCCACCCAGTGGTAGAGTGCTTGCCCAGCACAAAGCTTCTGGGCTGGATCTCTGGCATTTGTAAGGAAGAAAGACAAAACCGAACTCTCCTGTTGTATCTTTTCAGATGGCCTCAATCAGTTTGGCCTCACCATCAGGGTTAGGTTCTGAGGCTGCCTCTGATCTCTGAGGCTCACCAAAGGCACAGGCAAGCCCTGGAGGTTGACTTTGCCAAGGCCCTGGAACTGAGGTGTTCACCCTGTGTCCTGCCCAGCTCCCTAATGAAGAGAAGCTCAAGCCAGGGAAGCGTGTACCCAGTTAAACAATATACTTTCCTATCAATATACATAGCAAAGTATATAGTTTAACTAGCTATTAGTCTTCATCCTTGTCTTCTTAACTGTGGGTATATTGTGACAAGCTAATTAAACTCCACCCAAAGGTGATGTTCATGCCACATGGGCTTTTATTCTTGCACCATGAGCCAAGAGAAACCAATACTTCCATAAGTTCTTCTTGTTTGGTTTTTATCACAACAGTGGAAAATAACACAACATGATAACTTAGCTGGAAAAAAGCTTCTTTTGGTTTAAAATTTAAGTTTGATAACAATGTCTTAAGCTAGATATAGAAAAGAATGGAGTTATAAGCATAATCTTTATCTCAGGAGATAAGCTAAAGGAGTCTGCTGTTATTGACAAGGCGTTCTATAAATGTAATTTATATTAAGTATCAATGTTTTCTACATAGGTCTAGTAAGAATCTCGCTCAAAACACAATTATTGTACTGACCTAGACTCTTAACATTACTCCAGAGTATCATAATCAACAAATGCTCGTGTATTGTTAGAATTACTATCGTAGATAATAATGTTTTTATCCGAAGCTACTTACAGATTCAGTCATATCCCAATCAAAATCCCATCTTATTCATCAACAAAATAGAAAAATAAATCCTAAAATTCATATTAATCCATTAAAACAAACAACAACAACAACAACAAACCTCACTACCCAAAAGAATGTTGAGCAAAATGAAGAATACTAGATGGATTCCTATATTTCCAGAGCTCAGGATATGTCACAGAGTCATAACATCAAAAGCAATATGGCACAGGCACAAAACAAATATGGTGTGGTGTTTGTGCTAAGCCTCCATGTGCTGCTGAGTACAATGTTAGTAATTTGGTATTTGGTGAGACTATTCTGCGGTTATCTGTTAAGTCCTTTGGATGTATGTCTCATTTAATTCTGATTGTTTTTTTTTTTTCCAAGAAAACCTGTTTTTTGGGAGAACTTAGCTAACTACTCACTGCTAGTGAAGGTAAAATTATTGGATGGGAATCTATAATCGCTGGTTTATTAATTTAGCATAATCTGAATTAATTTAGCAAAATCTAAATTGTCCTTTTATCCACAGAGAGTATAATCTTTCTTTTTCTAGAGAATAGGGGAGTCCTGTACACAGACATCTCAGCCCATCTATTCCAGGGAGGACTGAGTTCATCTTCCTCCCCTGTGGCCTTGTAGGTAAGTCCCATCAGGGGAAAATGATCAAAAAGCAGGCAAAAAAAGTCCATGTCAGACATCTCTTCCAGTCCCCTAAATAGTGGGCCAGATAGCATAGCCTCATCAAGGAAATTTCTCTTTACAAAAAAATGGAATTTACTATAGAAAACCCCAACCAATTAATGCAGAGTTGTGGAACCCAGACCCAGTGATTGGATCTACAGTCCCTCATCTAAAGCTCAGGGAATAATGCTGAAGGTAGAGCAGAAAAATTGAAAGAACCAGAGAATCAGGGCATTTGCTGTGAGTTTTTCTTGTGTCTCCTAGTAAAAGCAAAAACTGTGCCCGTTAAAGTCTCAGCAAAACGGATGGGGAAAAGCCTAAGAGGCCTTAACCCCACACAAATAGCTACAGAAAACTTAGGAAAACTGGATGCAGGGGAGGTGTTCTTCCTCAAGGAAGAGTACATAATTGATTGTCCAGGGCAAGATTTCCAAAATACATACAAGCAACATTATATGTACTGAACAGGTTAAATGTGGGAATACATATACCTGCACATGCATATACACATAAATAAATTACATACACATAAATAAACACATACATTATATACTATACATATATGGGGACTCAATGTGAATAAAGTGGCCATGAATTTGAAGAAAAAATCATGGATAGGCACATGAAAGTGTTTGGAGAAAGAAAAAAGGAAAGAAGTTTATCTTAAAATCTCAAAATAAAAGTATTAAAAATAAACATTAGACCCATGAAACAAATGTGAACACCTAAACATATAACTTTAGGCATATAATTTTTTGACACACATGTTAAAAATGTTCGCAGGAGAATGGAAAGTACCTTTAATAAATAGTGCTGTGAAGCCCGCTTGTCCACATGCAGCACTATTAAACCAAAAACACTGAAATTTATGAAAGAAAACATGGGCAGCACCCTACACGATACTGACGTAGGAAAACACCTCATGATTTGGAGTTCATTGCACAAATTTACAAGTGAGACATCAAATAGAATAGTCATATTTATGCTAAGGAAGTACTTTGCCAAATAAGTTTTAGACTGCAAACATCTGTGCCTACACATATCTTAATTTTAATAATAAATTTTCTATGAATATAAGCTTGATTATGCCATAGCTTTTTTTTGCCATATATTTATTTCAATGAAATCTTTCGGGGAATAATTTTTTCACTGGCTTACATAAAAAAAGACAGATATGCCCTCTTTTCTAACAATAGACAACATATAAATGTTATGTATCATCTTCTGCATCCTTAGCATAAATCACTGCACTACACTCATATAACCAACCTTCCTCAGGAGTTGTGAAACATTAGAATGTCTTAAATGTTAAACCAAGAGTCAGTGGTTAGAGAATGCTACTGTTAGACACATGGGCTTAAGCTTAGAGCCTTTGCTACTGGAAGGCAAAGGATTAACACACTGAAATGAATTGAGTGAATTAATGCTATTAAAGCCAGACATGAGTAAAATTTTGTGGCTCTTCTATGATTAAAGGACACTAAGATTTACATAACATACTTTTAGGATAATATCAGCTACTAACAGATAAAATACTTTGTATCAAATTATGGTTTGTGATTATACAATTATGTGATATATGTTAATATAAAGAACATTATATTTCTCACCTATTTTTTATGATGAAGCAAGAAAGGTTGCGTTTTGTCTTTGCTAAAAAGAAAAATATGTGAGAATTTATAATTGTTGTATATTATAAAACACACCTTCAATTTGTATGAATAAAATTTCATGTTTGTAATTACCATCAAAGCTGTTGAAAGAAAGCCCCATGGCCATTCTTTCAGTATTTATTGAGCAACATCTAGTACAAGACACATATTCTAAATCTATGAAAGACTAACACTGTAAAGTTCTATATAATTTATAGTGTGGTAATGAAAACGCAAGAATATTCTTTCGTATTTTTTAGACATTATTTTGTTTGTAAATGAACCAGAAGAGAGTTAAATGAATAATTAGCATCATTGGTCTGATACTAAAAAGGAAAGAACATTTTACTTTGACTGAACAGAGGACATGAGAAACCTTGCCTTATGCTTGAAACTGAATCTATTTTGCTTTGGCTATTTTATATTTTTATCAAATATTTTATTATTAGTCTGAGAATTTTTTACAATGTGTTCTAATTGTACTCACCCTAATTTTTCCTTTTAAGCTTCCTTAAATCCATGTCACAGTTATAATAATTAGTAAATATAAATATTAAACCACTATAATGTAATTATAAATTATTGTTTAAGGTAATTTTTGAAAAATTTTTATTTGAGTACTGCATATACATCGCTTCCACATCCCTTTTTTGTTCAACTGCATCATGTGTCTTTCCTATTCCTCAAATTGATGAGCTATTATTCTCTAATTATTGTATATTATAATTATTTACACACATAAATTTAGAAATACAACATGTTGAGTTTATTCAGTGTTGGTCTCAGGTATGTGTGACTTTGTTTGACCACTTGGAATTGGATAACCTATCAGTAAGGTAGTCCCTGAAAAAGACTTATTATCCCTCCCTTAGCTGCTATTAATAAGTTGCCTTCCTCCAAGGATGGATCCTTGTGGGATTTCTTCATTCATATTTGCTAGCCAATTATTTTCATCATTTTGGGGGGTATTAAGATTTTTTTTAATTTTTCTTTCTTTTTTTATTTATTACAATTTATTCACTTTGTATCCCAGCTGTAGCTCCCCCCTTGTCCCCTTCCAATCCCTCCCTTCCTCCCTCCCTCTTCTCCTCCAATGCCCCTTCCCCAGTTCACTGATAGGGGAGGTCCTCCTCCCCTTTTGTCTGAACTTAGTCTATCAGATCTCATAGAACTGGCTGCATTGTTTTCCTCTGTGGCCTGGTAAGACTGCCCCTACTTCAGGGGGAGGTAATCAAAGAGCCAGCCACTGAGTTCATGTCAGAGACAGTCCCTGTTCCCATTACTAAGAAGCCCATTTGGAGAGTGAGCTGCCACAGGCTATATCTGAGCAGGGATTCTAGATTATCTCCATGAATCCTCCTTGGCTGGAGGATCAGTCTCAGGAAAGGCACCTAGATCCAGATTTCATGAGAATGGTTTTTCTCTCTTACTCTCACAGCAGACTTCCTGGTTTTCTGGCTCTTACAATCTTTCTGTCCTCCTTCCGTGATCCCCAAACCTTAGGAGTAGGGTTGAGTTGTTGTGTATACGTTAGTTGCATATATATTAGTTGTGCATACATTAGTTGTGTGTACATTAGGACTCCTTGCGGTAAGTTGTTCTATGAGTTCTGAGCAGTGGTGGCTTTCTTTAATAGTCTCTGATGAGAGCAAGCTTTTCTGATGAGAGGTGAGAGCAACACTTACTGTGGTCATAAGGTTATATGCTTAGAAAGCACTTAACAGTATACTGATTTAGGGAAATGGCAGTAGAAGGTTCCCTCTAGGTTCCACAGATGCACCAGCCAATGACAATAGGCTAGAGACCATCATGAATTTATATCCTACTGAGTGTGCTCCATATCCATTTAGATATCTAGGTTTGTTGGCTAAAACCTATGATGGAAGTGGTGCTATGTCACCTTTCAGAATATCTTCGTGTTTGTATCATTGTTGTGGTTGACACACTTCATGATCGGACAAGATTGCTGATTATTTCCCCTCTCCCTACACTCCAGAAAAAAACGCTAGCTCTTTCTGATATTGTAAAAGATAGTACTCATTTATCATTGAAAAATTCAGATAACATTGAACCATGCCTCATGCTTCCTGCAGTAAGGAATGTAGTGCATGCATCAATTAAATGATTAATGGCTAAAAGCAGGGACACTGAGAATAGAGAGCTAGGAAGGACTCATGAAAGTTCTAGGGTTGATAAGCAATGAATTTTGTTTAGATAAGGCATTATTTGTGTAGTAGGGAAAATTGCCTGATGAAAGTTATATAGGTACTTTTTCCTGTTTCTTCTATCTCTTTTTGACACAAAAGAAATTGGCACAGAATTTATTACTTGACATCCACTGAGGTATGTTTTTTTCATCTACTGTTGCAAATTTTCAAATCAAATTAACTTATATCAAACAGCTGATCCTCTGTATGTACGAGTTTTATTTCATTGTTATCAGTTTAATACTTATCTCTTTTACCAATGTCCTGATAAAACATTGATAGGAGGGGGTTTCAGAGTATGCACTAACTTAATATTTATGAAGTATAATTTAAGGAAATATATAATTTAAATTAGTAAATTTGAAAAACATGCCAAATGCCATGCTGTGATGCACATTTTCCAAAAGGTGTTTTTAATATATATACTTATATGAAATGTACATTAATTGTAAGACTGCATTTTGGAATTTAGCAAATAATAGCAAATCTAAGGAATTTGCATAGGCAGAAAAATGCAAGCATGACAGTTTGCTTGCTTCACTTTGTTTCAATTGCTCATTGCTTTTGTGGCCTGCAGGTAATGTTTTAAACAAATTAAATTTTCCATAAGTAAAAATTAACCCATTAATTTCAAAGAGAGCAAAGATAGGGTATCTGGAAATAAATAAATGGAGGAAAGGGAAGGGACAACCATTTTAATTATATTATGATTTTAAAAATAAAGAAGGAGCCCACATGGATTTATTTTATTTATAAAATTGGCATTTAAAATATTATATTTCAATAATGTTTTAGACCTTATGGGTATGAATTAGACATATTAAAATGTTCTCTTTTAAAATGTCAAAATAATGACATTTTGTTTCCTCTCTATATTGGCTTCTGGGTATGTTTACCATTAAGCTTTTTTCAACTAATGCTACCCACTCATTCTCCAGGCATTGATGAGCAGAGCATTATAAGTGATTATTCCCTTGAAAGTCAGAGATAAACAGAGAGTCACTGGGGATTTTTGAAAACTTATATTTAATTTCCTTCTAAATGGTAAATAGGTTTCTAAGGACATATTGATGAATTGGCAGGAAATTTAATGGTATGCTTAAGAGAATAAAAAATTAGGAAATAACAAGAAAAGAAACATGAAAAAGATGTTCCAGAATGATTCATACACATAGGAAAGCCTTTAACAAACATGTAATTTCTCCCCTGAATGGATCCTACTGAAAGAGCCCTGATAATATTTACAGCAGGGCACCACCCACAAAAACTTGGACCCAAAGTTTACCCTGCATATGAGCTGTACAGGGATAAAGACAGAGCAGATAGAACAGAGATTGAGTCTATGCCCGACCAGTTCCTGACCCAAATACCCATCCTATCAGAGTGCTAACCCCTGACACTATGAACAATACTCTGCTAAGCTTACAGCTAGGAGCCTGTCAGAGTTGTTCCCTGAGAGGCTCTACCCAGAAGTGCCTCAAAACAGATGCTGAAACTCACAAATAAACACTGGTCAATGTGTAGGTTGCCTTGGGGAACAGTGGGAGAAAAGAGGGAAGAACCTAGAAGTGACAGGATAAAAGCAACAGTGAACTAACCAGGGCCTAGAGGGCATGAAATGGACATAGACCCCCTACAAAGATGTGGCAGATGGGCAGCTTAGGCTTCTAGTGGGTAATTTAATAAGGTTTAATAAGGGAAGTGGGGACTGCATTGGACAAGAACTCAGTTGCCAACTTTTGATCACTCCCTCCTGGCAGGATTGCTTTGACAGGCCACAGGGAAAGAGGATATATTCAGTCCTGATGCAACTTGGGGTAGAAGGGAAAGGGAGCTCCCCTTTTCTGAGGAAAAGGGGAGGGGGTAGGGGAGAGGGAGAGAGAATAGGATTGGAAAGAGTGGAGGGAAGGAGCTACACGCATGTAAAGTGAATAAAATAAACAAATGAGAAAATAAAAAGACTATTCAAAACATCAGGAAAATGTGTGTGGTGTGTGATGGTGCCTGGCGAGGTACACTGCATGCCCCCTTAGCTCTTTCTACTCTAGAATGTCTGACGTAGTGCAATTTGTAGGAATAGCTTATTGGTAATAAAAATTATTCACATGCAAGAAAGAAGCCATATGGGAATTAGGCTTAATCACCACTCAAACATGACTTGAAAACTTGAATTTAATCATAGGAAGACTATTTGAACATTGATAACTAAAATAATTAAAATGTATTTCTTTTAAAATGGTTATTTCTTGTTATTTATTTTTAAAGTCACAAATAGAGCTAAGTTGGAGGAACAAAACGAAGAAGTGCATTTTAGTTTAGGGAAGGCAATATGCTAAAAATACATTGCCTATATGAAGCAAATAGAACTAGACATGCTGTCACTTTCTTGTAACCCCAGGATCATGGAGGATGATATAAGCGAGCCACCTACATAAAGCCAGAACTGTTTATGTAGTGAGAGATTGTATATAAGAAAAAAAAAAGACAAAAGGTGGGATGATTTAAAAGATAGGATAAATTTTACTAAAATATTGCTTGCCTTATAATAAGTATTTTAAAAATTTCATAAAACAACTAAAGAAAAAATATTAAAGATAATCTTTAATCATAGGATTTCTTGATATAAAAAATAGTATATTCCAAAATGAATGTCATTGAACTTCTGCTAGAATATTATACTGGTATAAATGTGTAATTATGAAATTTATATGCATTTCAATTAGATTAATTGCGCTTCCTGCTTTTTGTTGAATATTCTTTGTAGGAGTAAAATCATGGTGCTGTACAGTAATTCTGCTCTGTGTGTTTACATTTAAAATTTTAAATCCGTTGAAATTGTTTTTACATTAAGCTCACATTATAGATAATCAATTGATGATAATTGAAACAAAAAATCATTTTTAGATATTACAGAACATACACACAACCACTGAAAATGAACATTCTACAAAGACAGGAGATAATTATAAGTAACCAAGGGCAATATTTGGCTCTGGAGGGAAGGATGAATTCGGCCTTTATTTTTATGTCTATGAAAAAACAGACTAACACAAGTGCTTCACAATGACAACATGAATGGCCAATACAGCATGTCTTCCATCAAACATTAGTTCCACAGAACAATGATCTACTGAGAACTGCTTACAAATACTCCAAGACAGAAATTAAAGAACATCAGATGCTGTACCAAATATTTTAAGACAGTTAAAGAAGATACAAATAATTCATTGAACTCAGGGAAGATGACAACAAGCAACAAGTGATGTCCAGGAAAAAAAAAATTCCCCTGTATACAAACTGAATGTAAGACTTGAGAACTGAATTCAATAAAAAGCAGATATAATTATAATATAGGATAAACATTCTAAAATCTGTACATGTAAAGAAGTTAAGCAACTTTTGAATATATGCCTAAGGGTGGTATAGCTGGATCTTGAGGAAGCGCTATTTCTAATTATCTGAGAAAGGGCCAGACGGATTTCCAAAGTGGTTTTACAAGTTTTCATTCGGGAGGAGCAGCCTTCCTAGGCCTCAGAGGAGGACTTTGCAGCCAGTCCTGAAGATACCTGATAAGCTAGGGACAGATGGAAGGGGAGGAGGACCTCCCCTATCAGTGGACTTGGAAAGGGGCAGGGAGGAGATGAGGGAAAGAGGATGGGGTTGGGAGGGCTATGAGGGAGCTATAGCTGGGATACAAAGTTAATAAACTGTAACTAATATTAAAAAAATAATAAAAACGAAGCTAAGCAAGAAGGAGGACCCTGGGTAAAATGATCAATCATCATTCAGAAAGGAAAATGGGATGGGCATTGGAAGAGGGAGAAAACAGGGAACAGGATAAGAGCCAACCATAGATGGGCTCTGAAAGACTCTACCCAGCAGGGTATCAAAGCAGATGCTGAGACTCATAGCCAAACTTTGGGCAGAATGCAGAGAATCTTATGAAAGAAGGGAAGATAGAAGACCTGGAGGGGACAGGAGCACCATAAGGAGAGCAACAGAACCAAAATACCTGGTCACAGGGGTCTTTTCTGAGACTGATACTCCAACCAAGGACCATGCATGGAGATAATCTAGAACCCGTGAACAGATGTAGCCCATGGCAGCTCAGTGTCTAAGTGGGTAACCTAGTAAGGGGAACAGGGCCTGTCTCTGACATGAACACAGTGGCTGGCTATTTGATCACTTCTCTCTGAACTGGGGGAGATACAAGGGAGGAGAAAAGGGAGAGAGGGTAGAATTAAGAGGGGATGAGGGAGGAGGCTGCAGATAGGATACAAAGTGAAAAAATTATAACTAATACAAAAAATAAATTAATAAAAAATTAAAAATGAGACAGAAATGTTAAAGAGACCACAAACTAAAATAAAAGATGAAACTTAAAACCTCAATATCCAGATTTATTTCCAAAGTGGTAGTAGAAGTTTACATTCCCACCAGAAATGGAGGAGGGTTCTCCTTTCTCCACAACCTCTCCAGCATGTGTTGTCATTTGAGTTTTTTATTTTAGCCATTTTGATGGGTGTAAGGTGAAATGTCAGGGTTGTTTTGATTTGCATCTCTCTGATGGCTAAGGACGTTGAACATCTCTTTAAGTGTTTCTCTGTCATTCTATATTCCTCTACAGAGAATTCTCTGTTTAGCTTGGTACCCCATTTTTAAATTGAATTGCTTGATTTTTTGCTTTTTAACTTCTTTCCACAGAGGATAACTTTGCAGCCAGTCCTGAAGATATCTGATAAAACAGGGTCAGATGAAAAGAGAGGAGGTCCTCTCCTATCAGTGGACTTGGAAAGGGGCAGAGAGGAGATGAGGGAGGGAGGGTGGGATTGGGAGGAAATGAGGGAGCAGAGTACGGTTGGGATATGAAGTTAATAAACTGTAACTAATATTAAAAATAAATAAAAAAGAAAAAACTCAATATACAAATTTTTAAAACTTAGGAGAAGGCCTTATATATAGAATGAATCTAGTTCTATCTATCTATCTATCTATCCATGTATACATACTTATATTCACTTGATGATTAAGTAGATGACATAAATAAGAAAAGAAAATTTTAAAGAATTAAAACACACAGTAAGAACATATAGTAAATATGGAAAACAGCCAAGAAATTCTTTTTAGTACTCACTTTTCTATCTTGTAAAACCCCACCTGGACTTGACATGACACAATGACCCCAAATTCAGTTTCAATGTTATTCAACTTTTGAACATTCCTAGTTTGGTTTACTATATAAAGCCTATGACTAATTAACACTATACAATGTAGGTGGTCCAAATAATGTCCTAAAAGTTCTCCTGGTTCTGGAGAAGAAATTTGTTCTTCCTCTTGTACTGCAGTACCTGTGTCACTTGTCCATCAACTAACAACTCTTTTTTCTTTCTGTGAGTTCAGTAGCATAGACATCATAAAATGAGGGAAGGATGTCACATATGTCATTTCAACTGGCATGCTTTTCTAGGTTAAATATTGATCCTTTGGTATTAAAAACTTGAAAATTATCAAGAACATGGATAATAGTAACATCAAATAGTATTTTTCCACACTCATGTTCTCCACATATCTTGAACATGTTGGTATTTAAGCGAATTGACCCGTCTTTGAAGTTATACTACATCCTGTGTTAAAAAAATAATCTAATTGCAATTGTTTTTCATCTTCACATGGCACCAAACTCAACTAGTTTTATTGAACGGTTTTATCGTGCCCATACAGGTTTGTTGATAATTTACCGTTATATGTACCCTTGCCTATTACATTTATATGAGTGGTTTAACTAAGCAGTGTGCCATTTACTTGTCAAATTGCAAGTCACTTTTAAAGTTGGTCAATAATGCTATGCGAAGAAATGTGAAAAAAGAAACTTCATATCTTGGGAATATATCTTCCCCTTGAAGGATAAATTTCTTCATCTCATTTTATGGAACTAGTCCAATATTATCTTTCTGCCAGTGAATACTTTATAGATACTGTCCAAGGAAATATTGCCACTACTCTGGGGTTGGATTTAGTATTTTCTATTTGTAACCAGAGAAATTTTAGAAAATAACAAAATCAGGTTTAGTGAAAATCATTTTTCCCTCATTCACTGCAGGGTAATCAATTCTCCCCAGAATACTCTATGACAGAGTGCAGGAAAATTGCCATAGCCCCAAGGAGGAAATTTTCACATGTTTATATGCTGCTGACATTGCATGTAACATTTTACTCATTTTGTATTATTTTTGATGGATCAGTAATGTAAATAAATCTTAGATGCTGTATCATTGTCTACAGTGATAGCACCATATCTAGACTTCTGAATAAATTTTAAACCCACCTCAAAAGAGTCTCACCAATTCACAGTGATTCCAGATTTAACTCTAGGTGAGCAAATGATTTTAAGTATGTTTTATGAAATACTAACCCTACATATTTGCTACTCTGTACTGAATTTCCCAGTTCTTTATGGAACAACATGACTATTTTAGTCTCTTGATGGGTGTGAAGCAAAGCATAAGCTCTAAACATTTTGTCTTGGTCCTTTGTAGTGGCTTAGTACACAGTCCACAGATAAAGGAATCGTCCTGAGTAATCTGAAATAACAGAAATATGTGCTTAAATAATACATTTTACAATCTAAGCAGAAAATTAACGCACAGTTCCACTGAAAACTCCTTGATATTTTCTTGGCTATGATTCTAATATTAATTTGAGTTTTCCAGATCTAAAATATGATTAGAAAATGTTTTCAGATTTATGATCAGAGTATGAGATACGCTCTGAAATGCTTAGCGATTCTCTCTATTTTAGTATACTACTAACAGAGTTAATAACCCATGTTCTTGGAAAAGCTTGGAAGAGACCAGCAATTTGATGGACACCTGTTCTGTTTACTTGCAGGAAGTCCTGAGTTTAGAATGGTCCTGCAACAAATGCTCTCCTATTGCTGTTTTGAAAGATGATAACTGTTTTGTGCTTGAATTGTGTGCATGAGGTCTTACATGAAATAAAGGTTAAACACATAAGAAGGGAAACACATTAACTTTCATGGCCTATTTTTGCATAATATTTGACTATTCCATAATTACAGAACTCTGTTGTGCCCTTTACATATAGGAACTCATTGAAAATTTGAGAAAGTGTGTCATAGATACAGCTGAGAAAGCAGAAACAGTGATAACCTGTCACCATTCCTTCAAAGCCAACCTTATTTCAAATGAAAGAAAGAAATCGAATTATAAATAACAGTTAACTATGGCAGTCATTCCTTCTTCATGAGTCCCTTTAGCATTGTTAGTATTATTTTGTACCTATATCAGCTTGTGTCTGTGTTGCTGTGTTAAAACACTAGTCAAAGCAACTTTGGAGGAAATACATTATGTGGCTTACACTTCCACTTGACAGTCCATATTGACAGAAGTCAATTCAGGACCTTAGACACGTGAATACTGCATTCCATAATTAGAATAGAATAGCTTCTTTAGGTGTGCAGATTTTTGTAGGTTTATTCTGTATAATATGTCTAGTAGCCATTTATAACTGAGCATATACTGTGTGTGTCTTTCTGCTTCTGGGATACCTCACTCAGGATGATCTTTTCTAGATCCCACCATTTGCCTGCAAATTTCATGATTTCCTTGTTTGTTTGTTTTTGTTGTTGTTTTAATTTAATTTTTTATTTTTATCATTAGTTACATTTTATTGACTCTGTATCCCAGCTCTATCCTGTTCCCTCATTCCCTCCCAATCCTACCCTCCCTCCCTCATATCCTCCCTACGCCTTTCCAACTCTACTGATTGGGGAGGACCTCCTCCCCTTTCATCTGACCCTGTTTTATCAGGTATCTTCAGGACTGGCTGCAAAGTTCTCCTCTGTGGCCTAGCAGGACTGCTTCTCCCTTGGGGGGTGGGGAGGTCAAAGAGCCTGCCATTGAGAGTTCTTGTCAGATATAGTCCCTGTTCCCCTTACTATGAGAAACCAATTGGTTACTAAGCTATCACAGGCTACATCCGAGCAGAGGTTCTAGGGATTTCCTTGTTTTTAATTGCTGAATAGTATTCCATTTTGTAAATGTACCACAATTTCTGTATCATTCCTCCATTGAGGGACATTTAGGTTGTTTCCAGCTTCAAGCTATTTTAAATAAAGCTGTCATGAACATTATTAAACAAATGTCCTTGTTGTGTACTTGAGCATATTTTGGATATATACCTAGGAGTGGTATAGCTGGATCTTGAGGTAGCACTGTTCCTAATTGTCTGAGAAAACACCAGATTGATTTCCAGAGTAGTTGTACAAGTTTTCATTCCCACCTTCCCTCCCTTATCAGTGGACTTTTAATTTTAATTATCCATTTCAGTCGATTGATATCTAGCCTCTTTCCATTTCCTGGCTATTGTGAACAGAGCAGCAATTAACATAGATTAACACAAAGAAAATATTTTCTAAATTTCCTTTTTTATGTTATTCATTTCTTGTGCATAGAAATATAATTGGATCTCACACAACTGAGATTTTAAAAATTTATACTTTAAGAACTCTCTTAATTTGTTTTATATTGTTCTAAAAAATACCATGACCAAGACAACTTATAGAAGAAAAATTTAAATTTCAGATAGAAAGTTAAGTAATATAAATTTTTGATTCACATCTAAGTTGTAATGTCATCAAGGCTAACATAAAATAATATTTCTCTATACATTCAGTAACAGTATACAAAACTGTGTCAGATGAATATTTAGAAAAAGACTACTAACCTTATAGAAAAAATACAAAGTCATATTTTATTAGCTCTAATATTTGTATAAATATTTTACAAGAGATTATAAGAACGTCATAATCATTATCAGATGTCATAATAATTCTTGCCAAAGAAACATTGTCTAGAGACATAATCAGGAAGAGGGGAGAGTACTTGGAGAAAATGTCAGGAATGAGATACACAGTATTACAAGTACCTGAGCATAGAAGTGAGCAAAGGACAAAGTAACGGAAAGGAGATATAAATGTAATGACAATGAAATTTTGCAAATTTATAGAAAAGACAGAAACAAAGGGCCAGTGAATTTTATCAACTTGAAATAATTGGGGGAAAATTAGTTCAATAAGCTTTTGAAGTGCTAATAATGATATCCAGGCTTCAAAAGCGTAGTGAGTTACTGAGAGATAAAATTAGAACTGGACAAATGCACACAGTTTTTGTAGTTATATAAAAGAAGCTATCCCAGGCTACACCGAAGAGGTAACAGGACTGGAGGATCAAGAAGCTATGGTATAATCAATAAAGTAAAGTGTGGTGGTTTGAATAGGCATGGCCCCCATAACTTATGTGTCTGAATGCTTGACTCATGAGGAGTAGTACTCTTAGGAGGTGTAGCCTTGTTGGAGCAGCCATGTTTTTGTTGGAGGAAGTCTGTCACTGTGGGGGTGGACATTGAAAAACGAAAGTAAACAAAACCGTAGTGGACAGCATTTCCAAATAAAAGCCTTTATTTAATGACAATTCAGATATTATACTATTTTGTTTGTATGATGTGTGTGTGCGAGTATTTGTGTTTGTGTTATGCATCTATTAATGTGCCACAACATGCAGTTGGTGGTCAGAGGACAACCTCTGATGTCAACATTCAATCTCTTCCTTCTTTGGTACCAGGTCTATTTCTCATTCCCTGCTCTATACAACAAAAGAGCAGGCCAGCAGATGTCTAGAGAGGGTCCTTTCTGAACTGTCTCTCTGCAGGAGTGTTGGGATTAGAAGATGCACATTACTTAACTGTTGAAAATGGATTCTAGATATCTGAACTTAGGTTACCATACTAGCTGGTCAAGAGCTTTTCTCAGTGAGTCATGTCAAGATCCCTAGATATTAAACTCTTCATGTAGGCTAATGTATTTTTAGTGAAAAGGGTTGATATCTATGCATCCAAGTTTTCCATTATGAGAACAGAATTTAACTTAATCACCTTCAATTATATTTTACATGAAATAAAAACATTTAAACATTTAACATGAAGATGAATCAACTGAATAATATGTTTGTGTGTTTGTGTAAATTTACTGACCTTAAGTGAAAAGAAGAAAGTAAATTATGTCAGTAGAAGTAAAACTTCATGAATGATTCACACAGTTTCAAAAAATACTATAAAGCTATTCTTAAAATTCAATGCTAAAATATAATTTAAAAGTTCTTAAGAATGATAAAAGTAGTAAAATAAAGTGGAAAAAATATTTTCAAGTCACATATATACAAACATACATGTGCATATATACAAATGTATATTATTGTTTCTTAATGGGTTATTTCTTTCTTCTTAACTGGAAAAAATATATATATCTTAAATAAAATATATTCATTGGATCCTTGACCTCCAACCCACACAATAATTAAAAGTGGAAATGTTAAAACATAGAATTTGAGAGTGGAAATATGGCAAAGAAAAATTGCTTGAACAAATATTTTCAAATACACAAGCTATACATTATTATAATTATTAATTTTAGAAATCATGAGGAAGAGATAAGCCAAGTGACTGGCAAGATAGAACCTATGTGCTGTGGTTTCAGAGTATGAAATGTAGAGTATGAGATTGAAAACAATACAGTCTCTCTCATATCAGAGAGCTCATGGACAGGTCAGAGGCTGTCTTTGAACCAGTACTACCTGTGAGGAAGAGGAAGACAGTTTTTGGCTATAAATTGAAGGCCTGGCATGGTCTATGTTATACTACGGTATATGAAAAATCATTAATATTTTTATAAAATTAATAGATTTGAATTTTAATTTGTCTCCGAGGGGAAACGGAAGTAAACAGTCTCAGGTAACAGGACAATAGGCAGAAACAGAATTGTCCTCATCCAGGAGAAAAGGAAGTTGGTTAATTAAGTAGGCATCTTTGTCGGAGGTATGGGCATTATAGTGACATCCAGAGATTTCAGTTAGTTCATTTAGTGGACAAAGTGTTATCCATCTTTTCTAGATACATTTTATAGGAAGAAAAATTAAATTGTTGTTTTTGGATTTAGATATACTGTTTAAGACAATGATTTTCAACCTATGGGTCATGACTCCTTTGGAGGTTACATATCAGGTATCCTGAATATCAAATATTTACATTATGGTTCATCACAATAGCAAAATTACACCTATGACATAGCAACAAAATAGTTTTTTGGTGGGGGGGTCACCATAACATAAGGAACTGTATTAATCGGTTGCAGCAATAGGAAGGTTGAGAATCACTGGTCTAAGGAGCAAGCTCTGGATTAAGAATCTAGAAAGCAGACTAGCACGCACAGTTTCTGAGCTGTGGAAGAGCCAAACGCCTGAGTGGGTGAGTGGAAGGACCTCTGAAACCAGGGAAACGACGGAGAGGCTTTCTAAAAGACAGGGAACATCGCACGAGGTGAGAACTTTGGTCTCGGGTCACCCGTGGACTTGTTTGGGGAAGGAGAGAAACTATCCTTTGTTCTCCCAGAACTCCCGTTTCTTGGACCTTCCTCCTCCTCAGCACAGCTAGCTCACTGAGATTCTCAGCTAAGAGCTTACATCCCGGTGTCTGTAGCAAGACGGAGCCCCTAGCTCCTTAGCAGCAACTGCCAGCTGTACTGGTCTTGGAGTCTCAGACCCGCAGCATCATCCTCCCAGGGTCTCAGGTCTGCTGGGGACCATACTGGCTCCATAGGGTCTCTCAGACACTGACTGAATGACCCACCTCCAGCTGCAGCTGGACTTCCTAACCTGGCGGCTGCAGCAGTACTACAGTACTGCAGCTCAAGTACAGTACTTGAGCTGGCGAAGCACATCTGCCCTCCTGCATAAGACCAAGCAGGGCCAAACCTGAGAGCAGAGAGCCTGGATACCCAGATTCCTGCCATAGTGACCTGCTTGAGAGTGAATGCATCCTTGAGTGTCTGCAGAACCCCAGGTCCAGGGTCCTTCTAAAATAAAAGCCAGGCATTGGACCCCTCCCTCCCACATCCGCACTGTGGGAAACAGAGGGTCACTTGTGACATTGAAGCCCCTGCTAGGTGGGTCCTGAATGGCAGCACCATTTCCCCAGGGTCCTAGGTCTGCTAGCCACCATACTGGCTCTGCAGGGTTGCCCAGCCACTGACTGAATGGCCCTCCCAAACCCTCAGAGACAGATATTTCACTATATACTCATCAAAGCCCAGCAAATCTACCATACAAGCTAGACACACCAGGCGCTGGGCCTCCCAGGACTGAAGAGCACAGTGGAGGGCACCCAGGACTTCCCAGAAGGCATCTGGACTGGCATCCCAGTCTCCAGCTGCAGCTGGACTTCCTAACCTGGTGGCTGCAGCAGCACTGAGCTAGCAGAGCACATCAGTCCTCCTGCATAAGACCAAGCAGAGCCAAACCAGAGAGCAGAGAGCCCGGATACCCCAATTCTTGCCTATGTGGCCTGTTTAAGAGTGAGTACACCCTTGAGTGTCTGCAGAGCCCCAGATCCAGGGTTCTTCTAAAATAGAAGCCAGACATCAGACCCCTCTCACCCACATACACACTGTGGGAAACAGAGGGTCACTTGGGACATTGAAGGCCCTGCTCTGTGGGTCCAACTGAGGAGTTAAGGCAGTTAATGTCAGAAATTGTGCAGCGGCCATCACCAGCACCTGCTAAATATACAGTGTATGCACAAATAACCACCTAGAAGCCTGCAAGGCAGAGCTCCTCCCACACACTCAAGGCTTCAACATTCTGTATCACTTTGTCTCTCGAGACACACTTACACACACACTTACACACACACACACAGACACACACACGCATGTGCACATGCAAGTGAGGGAATCCTGAATTTGCCCTTCTGTGCCCCTGTACTTTCCTCCCACAGGTATAGAAAGAGCACCAACACACACGCTGAGGCCACGGGGCCTCTCTCAGCTTCCTGAAGAACTCTCCAGACACCAGAGAAAGACAGGTACCAGTCTGAACTGCAGAATCCAGAAACAAACAGGGAAGGTTTCAGATAAGCCAATGGCCATGGGTAGGCAAAAATATAAAATAAAATAAAATAAATAAAATAAAATAAAATAAAATAAAATAAAATAAAATAAAATAAAATAAAATAAAAAAACATACAACATAAATCAGGACATCATGACTTCACCAGCAACCCCCCAAATTGATGGATACTCCAATTCATCAGAAGCACAGGAAAATGACTTTAAAGCTATGCTTACCCAATTATTTGAGGCTCATAAAGAGGAAAGAAGCAATTCTCTCAGAGCAATAGCTATGCAAATTCAGACAGTTAAAGATGAAATGAACAAATCTATCAAATATTTGGCCAGTCAATTGGAGGCAAAGAAAGAAGAAATGGACAAAATTTTTAAAGAAACACAGGCAAATATGGCCAAACAAATAGAGGCACAAGTAGAGATAAAATTAGTGGCATATAGAGAGGAAATGAACAAAAAAATAGAGACCATTGTAGAGAGACAGGAATCCACATTCAAACAAATGAAGGAAATGGTGCAAGGCATGAAAACAGAATTAAAATCAATAAAAAAAAAAACACAATCTGAGAAAACCCTTGAGCTGGAGAACTTGGAGAAAAGATCAAGAACCACAAAGGTAAGCATCACCACAGAATATAAGAGTTGGAAGAGAGAATCTCTGGTGCTGAAGATACACTCACAGAAATTGATACTTCTCTCACAGAAAAAGTAAAATCAGAAAAATCCCAAACACAAACTATCCAAGAAATCAAGGACACCATGAAAAGACGAAATCTAAGAATAATAATGATTGATGAAAAACAAGACTCCAGGCTCCAACACCCAGAAAATATTTTCAAGAAAATCATAGAAGAAACTTTTCCCAACTTAAAGAAAGAGATGTCCATAAATATACAAGAGGCCTACAGAACACCGAATAGACTAGACCAGAAGAGAAATACATCACTTCATATCATAGTCAAAATACTAAATCTACAGAACAAAGAAAAGATATTGAAAGCAGCAAGGGAAAAAGGCCAAGTAACATATGAAGGTAGACCTATCAGAATCACACCGGACTTCTCATCAGAAACTATGAAAGCCAGAAGGGCCTGGGCAAGTATCATGGAGACTCTAAGAGATCACAAATGTCAACCCAGATTACTATACCCTGCAAAGCTTTCAATCAACATAGATGGAGAAAACAAAATATTCCATGACAAAACTAAATTTATGCAATATCTACACAGGAAACCAACCCTACAGAAGATACTAGAAGGAAAACTCCAATACAATGAAAACAACTTCACCCTAGAAAATATAGCATACAGATAATATCCCAACAAAAAATAAAAGAAAACAATTAATGGAACACAGTAAGACCACCGACTCCAATATAAAAGGAACTAACATTAATTGGTCACTATTACCTATCAACATCAATGGACTCAACTCTCCAATAAAAAAACACAGACTAACAGAATGGGTGCAGAAACAGGATCCAACATTCTGCTGTATCCAAAAAATGCACCTCTACAACAAAGACAAACACTACCTAAGAGTACAGGGCTGGAAAAATGTCTTTCAAGCAAACGGACCCAGAAAACAAGTTAGGATAGCTATCTATTAAGATATTAATCTAATAAAATAGATATTCAACCAAAATTATTCAAAAAAGATGCAGAGGGGCACTACATTCTCATCAAAGGAAAAATCCACCAAGAGGACATCACAATTCTGAACATCTAAGCCCCAAATACAAGAGCACCTACATTCATAAAGGAAACATTATTAAAACTCAAATCACACATCGATCCCAACACCTCAATAGTGGGAGACTTCAACACCTCACTTTCACCAAGGGAGAGATCATCTAGACAGAAGCCTAATAGATAAATAAAGGCACTTACAGGGGTCCTAAATCAAATGGACCTATTAGATCCAGTCAAACTCAAAAGAGTATATCTTCTTTTCAGCACCTCATAGAATGTTCTCCAAGATAGACCATATAGTTGGTCACAAAGCAAGCATCAACAGATACAAGAGGATTGAAATAATCCCCTGTATTCTATCTGACCAACATGGACTAAAACTGCACTTCAACAACAATGGAATTAGAAAAAGCCTACAAACAAATGGAAACTGAAGAACTTCCTGCTCAATGACAGCTGGGTTAAGGAAGAAATAAAGAAAAAAATTGAAGACTTCCTAAAATTCAATGAAAATGAAGGTACAAAATATCCTAATTTATGGGACACAATGAAAACAGTGTTCAGAGGAAAATTCATAGCACTAAGTGCCTTCAAGAAGAAATTTGTGACATCTCTTACAAACAACATAATGGCCAAACTGAAAGCCTTGGGAAAAAAAAAGAAGCAAATACAGCCAAGAGGAGCAGACAGCTGGAAATAATCAAACTCAGGTCTGAAATTAATCAATTAGAAACAAATAAAACTATTCAAAGAATCAATGAAACCAAGAGCTGGTTTTTGAGAAAATCAACAAGATAGGCAAACCTTTAGCCAAACTAACTAAAAGGCACAGAGAATCTATCCAAATCAGCAAAATCAGAAATGAAAAGGGAGACATAACTACAGACAGTGAGGAAATCTAAACAATCATTAGGTCTTACTACAAAAGCCTATATGCCACAAAATTCGAAAATCTAAAAGAAATGGACAATTTTCTAGATAGAGTCCACCTAACAAAATTAAGTCAAGATCAGGTAGAAAGATTGTATAGTCCTATATCCCCCAAGGAAATAGAAGCAGTTGTCAAAGGTCTCTCTCCCAAAATAAGCCCTGGGCCAAATGGATCCAGGGCAGAATTCTACCAGACCTTCACAGAAGTGCTAATTCCAATTCTCTCTAAACTATTCCACAAAATAGAAACAGAAAGAACATTACCAAACTCATTCTATGAAGCCACAGTCACCTTGAAAACTAAACCACACAAAGACCCAACAAAAAAAGAGAAATTCAGACCTATCTCTCTTATGAACATTGATGCAAAAATACTCAACAAAATACTTGCAAAACTAATACAAGAACACATCAAATATATCATCCACCATGACCAAGTAGGCTTCATCCCAGGCATGCAAGTGTGATTCAACACATGAAAATCCATCAATATAATCCACCACAAAAACAAACTGAAGGAGAAAAACCACATGGTCATCTCCCTAGATGCCGAAAAAGCATTTGACAAAGTCCAGTACCCATTCATGTTTAAGTCTTGGAGAGATCATGGATACAAGGCACATATCTAAACATAGTAAAGGCAATATACAGCAAGCCTATAGCTAACATCAAACTCAATGGAGAGAAACTTAAATCAATCCCACTGAAATCAGGGACAAGACAAGGCTGCCCACTCTCTCGATATCTCTTTAACATAGTACTTGGAGTCCTCCGCTGTGGTCTTTTCTGAGACTGACACTCCACCTAGGACCATGTATGGATATAACCTAGAACCTCTGCTCAGATGTAGCCCGTGGTAGCTCAGTAACCAATTGGTTTCCGATAATAAGGTGAACAGGGACCATTTCTGACAGGAACTCAATGGCAGGCTCTTTGACCTCCCCACCCCCAAGGGAGGAGCAGTCCTGCTAGGCCACAGGGGAGGACTTTGCAGCCAGTCCTGAAGATACCTGATAAAATAGGGTCAGATGAAAGGGGAGGAGGTCCTACCAAATCAGTGGACTTGGAAAGGGGCAGGGAGGAGATTAGGGAGGGAGGGAGGTTTTGGGAGGGAATGAGGGAGCAGGATACAGCTGGGATACAGAGTTAATAAAATCTAACTAATAAAAATGAATAAATAAATAAACAAACAAATAAATAAATAAGAAAAAAAAGAAAAAAAGAAAATTGAAAAAAATAATAATCTAGAAAGCTTCTTTCATAAGATTCCCCACACTCAAAAGAGTATACCTTCTTTTCAGCACCTCATGGAACTTTCTCCAAAATAGACCATTTATTTGGTCATAAAGAAAGCCTCAACAGATACAAAAAGATTGAAATAATCACTTGTATTCTATCTGACCATCATGGACTAAAGCTGGACCTCAAGAACAACAGAAATAACAAAAAGCCGACATGCACATGGAAAATGAACAACTTGTTACTCAATGACAGCTGGGTTAAGGAAGAAATAAAGAAAGAAATTAAAGTCTTCCTTGAATTCAATGAAAATGAAGGTACAACATACCCAAATTTATGGGACACATTGAAAGCAGTGTTCAGAGGAAAATTCATAGCACTAAGTGCCTGCAAGAAGAAATTCGTAAC
>REGO01000580.1:140395-157310 GCA_010120015.1 Rhombomys opimus
AAAGACAAAGACGGTATATACTCACTTATATAGACCTATAAGATATGATAAACATAATGAAATCTATACACCTAAAAAAGATAATCAAGAGAGCGGACATGGGGTAAGATGATCAATCCTCATTTAGAAAGTCCACTTCCAATATTGCTGTCCCCCCCTCTTTTTGTTTTTTAAACGAAACATGGATCTAGTTCCTAGAGCTGTTACAAATGTACTCTCTCATTTCTCTAGTTACCTTATTGTTGATCATAGGAGTGGAATGTCAAAGAAAATATTAGTAGCTACTAGAAAAAGTTATAACCAAGATATTTCTACTCTTCTATAAAGATACATTTTAAATGCTTACAGTCCTCTGGTGTGACTTACAGGCTCTGATCTATCAGCCAAGTTTACCTGAATTTGAGGGTACATAGCAGCAGGGATATTTCTAGCTACCAGTAACAGAATTTGCAGCAAAGTATCTTAAACAATGGCAGTTACTCTGCCACCTGAGCTCAGTTCCAAGATGACTTGACTTTCTAACTTTAAGTACAATGTTTATGACAAGCTGTTTGCAGCTCTGTCTCCCACCACTCTGCATTTGGTGGACTTGGTCCTTAAGATTTTTTTCTCTGGAAACTGCAAAATGCTTGCCTAGGTGATAATACACTTTATCATTCAGCTGTGGCCAGACGTGGGAGAACGAGAGTATCTCCTGACCTAGCTCTAATGATAAACTTTCATCTTGATCCCAGCAGGCTTCTTTTGTTATTCCTCAAGTCACCAGCCCTTATCATGCAAAGAGTTATGGAGAAAGTTACTAGGCACTTGATGGATTGCAATTTTATAGAAGACAAAAGAAGGAACAGCAGGAGACAAAAAGTCACTATGCTGATTTTTTGATGGCTTTCCAAAGCTTGCATAAATGTGCAAAAATTTGAAATTATCTGGTGACCTCACAGTTAAGTTGTAATTGAGGTACTAAATGTTAACAAATGCACTTTTTTTTTTCCAGACAGGATTTCTCTGTGTAGCCTTGGCTGTCCTAGACTCACTATGTAGACCAGGCTGGCCTCAAACTCACAGAGATCTGGCTGGTTCTGCCTCCCCGAGTGCTGGAATTAAAGGTGTGTGCCACCATGACCAGCTGCATTTTCTATTTTCTTCTTCTTTTTTTTTAATTTTTAATTTTTTTGTATTTTAAATTTTATTATAATTTATTCATTTTGTATCCCAGCTGTAGGCCCCTCCCTCGTGCCCTCCCATGCCCTCCCTTCCTCTTCTCCTCCAATGCCCTTCCCCTAATCCACTGAGGGAGGCTCTCCTCCCTTCCATCTGACCCTAGGCTATCAGGTTTCATAGGACTGGCTGCATTGTCTTCCTCTGTGGCCTTTATTAGACATTCATTGCCTTTCCCCTACCCCCACAAGGGGAGGTGATCAAAGAGCCAGCCACTGAGTTCATGTCAGATACAGCCCCTGTTCCCCTTACTAGAGAACCCACTTGGAGACTGAGCTGCCATGGGCTACATCTGTGCAGGGGTTCTAGGTTATTTCCATGCATGCTCCTTGGTTGGAGTATCAGTCTATTTTCAAATGTACAAGTTGAATCAAAATTAGAGTTGCCTCTACATCAGTTATTTTCCTTCAGTTGATCTGCTTTAGTACATTGGCATAACACCTTTATTCTGAATCATTCCATTTTGTAGGTAGCAGATAGTTTATATTCTTACAATGAAGAGAGAAAAAATAGATCAAAGAGGGTAAGTTATAAAAAGGAAATTAAGGGAAAAAGCAGATTTTGTGGGGATAAAAAAAGAAAAGAAAGAAAAGGGAGAGGCCTACTACAGGAAGAGTGACTAATGTGAATTGTCTGTGAGTAAATTCAGCTAACCAGGTCACTTGCCTCTTGAAGTGATATTGACAATAAGCCCTTGAGACACCAGAGAAAGAGGACAAAGCGATTAAACGTGCATTTTGCATGTTAGAATCTGTTCCTCCTAACCACAGGGCAGGTGTGGCCTGGAAACACAAGCTCACACAGCTTGATGGTACAATTCTGGTGGCACTCCTGTTTTTCTCCCTACTCATAGATAATTTGCCTAACAAGCTATATTAATATTTAAGACTCTTAATTTTATTCTCAGCAGTAATTACCACAAGTTTACAATAGGTCAAAGAATTGTCTGTTTTGTTTGTTTTGTTTTGTTTTGAGGTTAACCTGTTACCCAGGTTGACTAGAAACTTTTGTGTGAGCCTTCAAAGTACTGGTGTTTGTTTGATTGATTGTTTGGTGGTTGGCTAGATCTTGTCTGTTTGTCAGTGGCTCAGGTGAGAGAACCAAGGGCTTTGTGGAAGGGAGGTAAGTGCTCTACAGTTGAGCAACAACTCTACAGAGGAAATTTTTATGTCCAGAGCTTCAAAAGAACTAGACCTTGCAAGTCATGGGATCTTTGTAAAGATTTATTCCTCTGTGTAAAATTTAAGGCCACATGAAAGCAAAGAGGCCATTTATATTAGAATTGTTTTATAATTTAGAGATTATACTTTCTGCCTTCAAATTTCATTGTTTCCTGTGGTCTTTTATTGCCTTTTAAATTTTTCTTTCTACCTTTTGCTAGACATAGTAATTATCAGAAATAACATAGGTACATTTTTCAAATATAATTTTCAGGACTGGGGATCGAATTTAGGGCTTTGCACAGTGTGTTAGGCAAACATTTTGCTACTAAACTATGCTCCCAGCCCTCACTACTTTCTATCTTGAGTAATACACACAAGAGAATCCTATCAAACTTTCTGCTGTTACTATGACAGCTATCATTTAGGCTAAACAAATTTTTATTCCTTTTAATCTTTATATCTACTGCAAAATAAATAGGTTTTGAAAGCCTAACAATGTATACTCTAATGAGCTACTACATGGCAGACATTCTTGCAATGAACAATGGAATCAGGAAACAGGGTTTTCCAGCTTCTCCAGAAACCCCACAAATGCCCTGAGCTGTGTGGCAAGCCTTTCCTTACTCTACAAGCATGCATGGTGGGTGCCTGGTGAAATTAGACATCGCATCTATGCATTTCTTCAGAGCTGATTGACCCCAGTGCAACCATAAACAGTACATTGTGTAATTAAGCATTTGCATGACTTCCAAGCATCCCACATTCTATGTTCACGCTCCACCGTTCCTTTTTCTCTTACACTTTGAAGATCTCTAGCCTGCAGACATGCAGTCGAGTCCCAGCTTCTTGGGCAGGCCACATGTTCAGTTCATCCCGTCAAATTGACGATCAAGATGAAGCACCCTCAAGTGTGTTCTTTGATCAAAAGACAGTTGCACCAACCCAACCTTCTTTCTGTGATCCATGAACTCACTGAGTCTTGCAAAATCACTATATTAAAATTCCAGTTTCTTTTTACTTGTAAGCTGAAATCACTCTGTAAAGAGAGGCATGTCTCTTCTCCTACCAGTGACTCTACCTAGTGATACAATTCAAACATAGAATGTTGCTTTTCCCATATATGCTAATTTTCAGGTAATAAAATTTATCCACATAAACTGAACAATTGTGTGATTCTTAAAAAATCACAATTATGACTTATTTTAAGAGGTTTAGTCAACAACAGCCTTTTCTTAAAGCTTAAAGTGTCCTGTCTTTGGGGCAGAGGGCTGTCTTTGAGTCAGTTTCTAGTCACTTTAGCCATATCCCAGGGTTGGGAAGAGGTGGGTCATAGGAAAGAATATAAAAATATACTGTATGAGATTATCAAAGAGCACAGTTATTTAAGAAAAAGCGAAAAGGCTATGTTTTCACATAATACAGATATAAGACAATTATATTAAGTGGAGTCTGACTGGGCCCTGTATGGTTATGCTGGTGGCAGTAATGTATGTATTGTTATTCTGATCCTTTTGAATGAATAATGTGGCATAAAGTAAATGAATCATTATGAGATATTCCATCTACTATGATTTGAGTGTTTGTGTTTCCAAATTTGTATGTTGATATAGTAACCTATGTCAACAAAATGTCAGCAAGCAGTGCCTTTGAGAGGATGACTACAGCTTGAAGCAGAGTCATCAAGAATAGGACTAGTGCCCTCCAGAGAAGCCCAAGGGAGCTTGTTCACCCTTCTACCACAGGAGAACACAGGGGAAAACATATGGATCCTGACCGTATGCTGGATCTATTGGCATGCCATTCTTGGTTGTCTCAGGAACTACGAAGAGTGAATTTAAATTGATTATAATCTAATCATCTCATGGTGTTTTGTTATCACAATCCAAACTGATTAAAATACCAGTCTATGATGTTCTGTTTAAATAGTAATCTCCAAATGGAGGCAGAGATTCAGATTTTAAAAAGAGCAATAAAACAAAAAATAAAAACCATGCACAGTCCTGAATTTTGATTAGAAATATCAGTCTGATAATTTTCACTGTAAAATTATTTCTACATCCACTAAGAGCAGGTAGAATCTCAGGTACAATCATCAACCCAGCGGCACTAAGAATTAGCTTAGTGGACTAATCTGGACTGTAGGCTTGGAATTATATTAATATTTCTCACTACAGAAAGCAGGACTTTTGGAGAAAAGACTCATTATACATCTGAGGCAAGAAGCATACTTCTTGAAACACCTGACAGCAAAAATCCAGCTAAAATGATGTGGGCTCAGTCTTCGTAGCTCTGCTTACTATTTAGGTAACCTTGAGGAAGGAGTGGTACTGTGCATCTGGTCACTTTCAGGGAATTCCTGAGACTACTCAGTTGTTCTTCACACTTGCACACAGCCAGTCTGGTGGGGCATTTTCTCAAATGAGGTTTCCTCTTTCCAAATGACTCTAACTGTGGCTTGTGTCAAGCTGACATAAAACTAGCCAACATACTTTATCTGGAAATAAACGGCCCGTTAAAATGCTTGTATTCCTACTGGGAAGCACTTCAGAGTGCTTAGAGGCAATATGGAAGGAAGATGGTAGGAAGGGGGTGGTAAATCATTTGAAGTACAGATAGGCCATACCAGCTAGCATTCAGAGCAAGGCAGTGGGGTGCAACTGAAATCCACTTAAAATTGCCTACAAATTTTTTATGAAAGGGATCCGAGTTTCTGACTTGAGTTAGTGGCTACTCTAATCACTGATAGAAGGAGGAGACAAAAGGTAAGTTTGAATTTTATCTGGAAGTGACTTTGCAGACAATTAAGAATTTAATAAGCGTTCATAAGGGAGATTGTCCTGATTGACCTCTGTTGGGTCTTTGTGAGGTTTAGGTATCAAGGTGACTGTGGCTTCATAGAATGAGTTTGGTAATATGCCTTCTCTTTCTATCTTGTGGAATAGTTTGAAGAGTAATGGTGCTAATTAACTCTTCTTTGAAGGTCTGGTAGAATTCTGTGCTGAAACCATCTGGCCCTGGGCTTTTTTTGGATGGGAGGTTTTTGATGACTACTTCTATTTCTTTAGGGGATATAGGACTATTTAATTTATTTACCTGGTCTTGATTCAGTGTTGGTAAGTAGAATAAATTAAGAAAATTGTCCATTTCATTTAGATTTTCAAATTTTGTGGTGTGTAGGCTTTTGAAGTAAGACCTAATGATTGTTTGGATTTCCTCAGTATCTGTTGTTCTTTCTTGCCCCGGCCCTCGGAGCTTCAACGGGGTTCCTAAAGTAGGAGAATGGAAGGAATGGGGGGGGGGACGGGGAGGGACAAGAGACACAGGAATGAAAGCCAAGTCTGTTTGTCTAATCAAGGCTTCCGTTTATTAGAAATTTTTGTCCAACTTATATAGGGAGAAGGCAGGAAAGGGGGAAGGTTAATTTACTGCTGCAGGAGATAGGAAGAGTGCTTTCATGGGTTAAATATTGCACTTGCAAGATGCTGTAAGGATGTTCTCTTAAGATATCTTACAGATGCTCTAACAAAGGATGTCCTCACAATCTATCACCCATGATTTAGGATCTAGATAACTCTTTCAGTACATAGCTTTAGGTCTTCACTAAATGATCTTTGCTCTCTACTTGGCTTTGGCTTCAGGAACTACCTTTGTCTCCACTAGATAGCTTTGACTTTGGCTTCCGTAGATAGCTTTGGCTCCCGGCACTTTCCCCTTTTTCATTTCTGATTTTGTTGATCTGGATAGTGTCTTTCTGCCTTTTAGTTAGTTTGGCTAAGGGTTTGTCTATCTTGTTGATTTTTCTCAAAAAAACAGCTCTTGGTTTCATCGATTCTTTGTATTCTCTTTTTATTTATTTTAGTCCTGAGTTTGATCATTTTCTACAGTCCATTCCTCTCTCATGTATTTGCTTCTTTTTGTTCCAGAGTTTCAGGTATGCTGTTAATTTACGAGTTTGAATTCTCTCCAATTCCTTTATGAAGGCACCAAGAAGACAAGCTCTGCCTTTTCCATGGAGGAAGCTGGCACACAGAAAGCCTGCAGTGCTTTACGGGACTCACGGCGTTGCTCTGGGATCCAGCACTAGTGTGCAGTTCTGAAAAGAAGGGTGGTAACGCAGGACACAAAGCAGAAAGCCACCTGCTCTTAGGGCTGCCCACACACAGCAAAGGGAGGAGGCAGCTCACTGAACTGCTGGCTTCCAGCATCTACCTAAGCGCAGTTTCTGCTCCTGAGCCAGCATACTTGGGGGACGGGGCGCACAGGCAGAGGCCCTCACCAGCTCAGTTGTCTGCAGCCTTGCAGCCACCACCACCTTCCTCCTCTCAGTTCCTTTGTTAAGCTGCGTGTGCTCCTGGCTTCTCAGTTCTTAAAGTGCTGTGAGCATCTTACCATCATCCTGTTTTCATTGTTTTGAGTTCAATCTTAATGCATCCTTTTATTAGTTACTGTA
Source organism: Rhombomys opimus (assembly GCA_010120015.1). Taxonomy (NCBI): domain Eukaryota; kingdom Metazoa; phylum Chordata; class Mammalia; order Rodentia; family Muridae; genus Rhombomys; species Rhombomys opimus. The sequence continues at coordinate 147,227 of REGO01000580.1, forward strand.
GTGTTGCTGTGATAAAACACCATGACTAAGACAACTCATAAAAGAAAGTATTAAATTGAGCTTACAGCTTCAAAGGGTTATAGTCAGTGATGGTGGATGAGGTATGGCCATAGACAGTTGGAGCAGCAGCTGAGAGCTCATACCTCACAGGCAGGAGGCAGAGAAGACATGGGGAAACATCAAAGCCTGTCCGCAGTGACACATTCTCCAAGGCCACACCTCTTAAGGTAGTCAAACATACAAGCCTATGTGGGTGGTCATTGCTGTTCAAACCATGCCTAGTTTTGTCTCCACTTGTTAGTGATTTTATTTCTTTAAAAAATACACTAAGAATATACTGCTAGTAATTCAAAATTGAAGAAAATATGGGTATTTCTCGAACTATCGATGCCTCCTTCTTAAAAACCGAGCATTTAGATTAAATATTGCTTAGTTGTGGCTTTTATTGCTATGATAAAACACCATAACCAAAAACAATTTGTGGAGGAAAGGGTTTATTTCATCCTACAGGTTATACATACCAAGAACGCAGTGCGGGAACCTGGAAGCAGGAACTGAAATAGAGGAGCAGGGTACTGCTCACTAGCTTGCTCTGCATGGTGTGCTCAGCTTGCGGTGTCACAGAACCCAGGACACATCATCCCCTTGCGCAAGTCTGTGCCCTGACTTCCGGGGATTTTTCATGTTGGATTTTTCTGTTTGCCTCACTTTTCTCACCTCTGGATAGGCTGCCTCTGTTTATGGCATATCCAGGGTCACTGGAGATTAGGATTTCAACATATGAATACAGAGATCACAGTCAGCCTTGACACCAGACAGGTCTGTATTTTTAAAAATCAAATACAGTCTACAAAGTACATTGTCTACAAAGTAAATGACAAAATGTAAGTGTGTTAGTCAGTGTCCTATTGTTATGACAGACATCACGACCATAGAAACTCTTATAAAGAATAATATTTAAGTGGGGCTGCCTTACAGTTTTAGAGGTTTAGTCCATTGTCATTATTGCAGGAAGCATGGCAGCATGCAGACAGACATGGTGCTGGAAAAGGAGCTGAGAGTTCTGCATCTGAATCCACAGGCAGCAGAAAGAAAGAGAGACACTGGGTCTGGCTTGACCTTCTGAAACACCAAAGCCCACCCCCAGTGACACACTTCCTCCAAAAAGGCCACACCTCCTAATCCCTGCCGAGCAATGCCATTCCCTAATGACAAAGGATTCAAATCTATGAGTCGGTGGGGGCCATTCCTATTGAAACCACCAAAACAAGTATTGCAATTAATTGTGCATTGTCTTTTCAGCTCCTTAACCACCTGTGGGCAGGCAGATCTTGTATTTTGGTAACTCCTGAAGTATCTTGGAGGTTTTCTTTCTTTTTTTTTTTTAATTCTAAATTTTATTTAAATTAAAAAAATTCTTGGTGTGTTTACTGTGATATGTATGTGCTATATGAACTTGCTAGTACTGATGTGTGCACATGTATATGAAAATGTGTTCACATGATTGTGGAGGCCCAAGGTCAACCTCAGATATCTTTCCTGAATCATGTTCCACTTGACTTTTGTAAGAAAATAGTCTCTCCTGGAACCAGAAGCTTATTGCTCAACCAGCTGGCTTATCAAGGAGCTTCCCTGATCTCTGGTCCCTCCATTAGCTCATTCTGTTTTATTTTCTCAATCATCTGGTACCGTGACTGGGGGGAAGCTGAGGCCCACAAGCTGGACTTCGTGAGTCCACTCCCTTCCCCTCATAGTTCTCTGCCGATAGTCTTCAAACCGGAGAGAAGCTGAGTACCCAGCCAGGCGACTGGGCAACGTGAGTACCAACCCACCTCTCCTCCCACCTCCCTCTCCTCCGGAGGTGACTTTGGATTCAGTAAGTGCCCTGTCCCAAGCTGCTGCCTGGAGGTACCAGATGCCTCTTCCAGGGTTCAGGACACTCCCCACCCCCACCCCAGACTCTTCTGTGAAGATGTGGCTACTGGAGGGAGTCCTTCCTGAACAAAGCCAGGCCTTTGTTCCAAGGTAATCTCATGTTTCGGAGAGATCTGTTCATAGATTAACATCACCAAAATTGCCAATCCCAGATTATTGATTAGGAACCACACTTTATTTATTTTGAGACTCCAGCAAAGCCTGGGGAAATGGGTGCTTCTGGATCTAAAACTGATCCCTAGACACCTCTTGGGTGTCCGTGGAAATTTTCCAAACAATCTGTCCAGGATTCTTGGGAAGCATGCTTTTACCCCTCCCCCCCTCTACTTCCTGCGGCTGTGATTTTGCACACTGGGCAGCAGGTTCCCCCTAACCCATCCTGACTGTACCCCACACCCACACTAAGTGGGGGGTGGGGCAGGCAGCAGCAGCAGGGGGCATATGGTGCAGCACCAATGATCCCGTTTAAAATTTCCTGTTGCAGCTGCTTAAAACACATGGCTAATCGCCGTGTTGGTTTTGGGATAAAGGAAGTGGAGCCATGGTTTTGTCACCACCTTGTACGGTTTTGCTGCTGAGTCTGTAAGGATGCAGTGTGATTGGTGATCGGATCAGCAGCATCACCAGTCTAGGAACTGTGTCGATGCTTGAAAGTGTTCCTTGGAGGCTAGTTCAGAAATATATTTAGTTATGCTAAAAACCGGATTAAGCTTTACCTAGTCTCTTGTCTTCTGTCTCCAAGGTTAAGCCTAGGATGGGTAACTAGACAAAGTCTGTTTGACTCAGCTATGATTAATAGATCATGGTCCTCAAACCTGTCAGAAAATCTGCAGAATAGGGCATCTAGATGCTTAATTAAAAAGCTTAGTCCAAATATATCTGGGCACAGGGTCTTTTCTGAGACTGACATTCAACCAAGGACTATGTATGGATATAACCTAGAACCTCTGCTCAGATGTAGCCTGTGGTAGCTCAGTAACCAATTGGTTTCCCAAAGTGAGGGGAACAACAGTTCCTATTTCTAACAGGAACTCAATGAGTGGCTCTTTGGTCTCCCCACCCCCCAAGGGAGGAGCAGTCTTGTTAGGCCACAGAAGAGGGCTTTGCAGCCAGTCCTGAAGATACCTGATAAAACAGGATTAGATAAATGGGGAGGAGGTCCCCCCTTATCAGTGGACTTGGAAAGGGGCACAGTGGAGATGAGGGAGGGAGGGAGGGACTGGGAGGGAATGAGGGAGCAGGACATGGCTAGGATACAGAGTTAATAAAATGTAACTGATAAGAAAAAAAAAAAAAAGATTCCCTGCATTCTCTCCAAAGTTTGGTTATGAGTCTCAGCATCGGCTTTGATACACTGCTGGGTAGAGTCTTTCAGTGGCCCTCTGTGGTAGGCTCCTGTCTTGTTTCCTGTTTTCTTGTTCTTCCAATGTCCTTCCCTTTTGTCTTTCTGAGTAAGGATTGGTCATCAGCCCCAGGGACATCCTTCTTGCATAGCTTCTTTAGGTGTACAGATTTTAGTATGTTTATTCTATATCATAGGTCTAGTATCCACTTATTATTGAGTATATATCATGTGTGCCTTTCTACTTCTGGGATACCTCACTTAGGATGATCTTTTCTAGGTCCCACCATTTGCCTGCACATTTATAATTTCCTTGTTTTTAATCATTGAGTAGTATTCCATTGTGGAAATGTACCACAATTTCTGTATCCATTCCTCCATTGAGGGAATTCTGGGTTGTTTCCAGGTTCTGGCTATTACAAATAAAGCTGCTACAAATATGGCTGAACAAATGCCCTTGTTGTGTACTTGGGCATATTCCGGATATATGCCTAGGAGTGGTATAGCTGGATCTTGAGGAAGCACTATTCCTAGTTGTCTGAGGAAGCGCCAGATTGATTTCCAAAGTCATTGTACAAGTTTACATTCCCACCAGCAATTGAGAAAGGTTCCCCATTAGTAAGACCTGAAGAGAACAGGAGCTCCACAAGGAGAGCATGAGAACCAAGAAATCTGATCACAGTGGTCTTTTCTGAGACTGATACTCCAACAAAGGACCATTCATGGATATAACCTAGATATCCTAGAACCTCTGCTCAAATGTAGCCCATGGCAGCTCAGTCTCCAAGTGTCTCTGTCCTGAACTCAGTGGCTGGCTCTTTAATCACCCCTGTCCCCCCTTCCCCAGCAGGGTGCAGTCTTGCCAGGCTACAGAGGAAGTCAGTGGGGCCATTCCTGATGAGACCTGATAAGCTCGGGTCAGCACGAAGGGGAGGAGAACCTCCCCTATTAGTGGACTTGGAGAGGGGCATGGGAGGATATGTGGGAAGGAGGGTGGGATTGGGAGGGAATGAGAGAAGGGGCTCCAGCTGTGATACAAAATGAATAAACTGTAATTAATATACAAAATAAAAATTTAATTAAAAAAGTAATCTAGAGGTTGTGGAGAAAGGGGAACCCTTCTCCACTGCTGGTGGGAATGTAAACTTGTACAGCCACTCTGGAAATCAATCTGGTGCTTTCTCAGACAACTAGGAATAGTGCTTCCCCAAGATCCAGCCATACCACTCCTGGGCATATATCCAAAAGAGGCTCAAGTACAAAAAAAGGACATTTGCTCAACCATGTTTGTAGCAGCTTTATTTGTAATAGCCAGAAACTGGAAACAACACAGATGCCCCTCAACTGAAGAATGGATGCAGAATTTGTGGTACATCTATACAATGGAATATTACTCAGCAATGAAAAATAAGGAAATCATGAAATTTGCAGGTAAATGTTGGGACCTGAAAAGGATCATCCTGAGTGAGTTGTCCCAGAAGCAAAAAGACACACAAGGTATATACTCACTCATATAGACATACAACATAGGACAAACCCACTAAAATCTGTGCATCTAAAGAAACTAAGCAAGAGAGAGGACCCTAACTAAAACGCTCAATCCCCATCCTGAAAGGCAAAGAGGATGGACATCAGAAGAAGAAGAAAACAGGAAAAAACCTAGGAACCTGCTACAGAGGCCCTCTGAAAGACAGAAGAAGAAAACAGGAAACAAACTAGGAACCTACCAGAGAGGGCCTCTGAAAGCCTATGCCCTACAGACTATCAAAGCACATGCTGAGACTGATGGGCAACTGTTGGGAAGAGTGAATGGAATTTTATGTAAGAAGTGGGAAATAGTAAGAGCTGGAGAGGACACAGTCTCCACAAGAAGAGCAACAGAACAAGAAAATTTGAACACAGGGAACTTCCCAGAGACTCATACTCCAACCAAGGACTATTCATGGAGATAACCTAGAACCCCTTAGCCCATGGCAGTTCAGTGTCCAAGTGGGTTATATAGTAATGGGAAGAGGGACTGCCTCTGACATAATCTTATTGGCCTGCTCTTTGATCACCTCCCCCTGAGGGGGGAGCAGCCTTACCAGGCCACAGTAGAGGACAATGCAGCCACTTTTGATGAGAACTAATAGACTAAGATCAGAAAGGAGAGGAGAACCTCCTCTATCAGTGGACTTGGGGAGTGGCATGCATGCAGAAAGGGAAGGGAGTGTGGGATTGGGAGGGTAGGAGGGAGGGGCTTATGGGGGGATACAAAATGAACCAAGTGTAATTAATAAAAAATTTTAAAAAAAGTAATCTAGAAAGCAGACGGGTACCTGATGATGTATCTGTTAGACAGAAGAGTCAAATACAGTAACTGTGTAGTATCTTTCTAATATCTGACAGCCTATAATTTCAAGAACTAAAGAGACTGACCAGCAAAATATGATGTGAAGCCATCTGAGTGAAAGACACAGGTTAATACTGGGTGCTCCCAGACAAATCTTCAGCTATAGCCAGGAAAGATGAAGGATACTGGGGGAGTCAAGACAAAGAAAAATATATGAAAGAACCCCTGAAACTGGTGTATCAGTACCCCAGTGGCATGGGGAATAAGGACAGGCTAATATAAATTTTCTTATGTGTATTGCATCAGATAACTTTTAAATGATATCTAGTCACTTAACTGAAGCATTGTTTGAGACAATAAAGTTATGTTATTATATTTTACCTAAGAACTAACACAGCAGCTTAATAAAACTTAGAGGAAAGCAGTTACATTATTTATTACAACCAGGGAAAGCAAAAAGGAAAAAAAGTGATCATTCAAGTCAGCTTTCACCATACTAAATGTTAACATTGTCTGGAACAGCAGAGACTTGCGGAGCCTAACCAACCTTCCCCATTATGCTTCAGATACAATGAATTCTTCTGTAAGTCCTGGAATATTCTTAATAGGAACATTGCTAATATGCATTTCTTCTTCCTGAAGTGTTATTTCCCTGGCAACTTGTAACGTTGTGCCCTCCAAGAAAAGAAGGTGAAATTATAATTTGAGATATTGGAGATATTTTATAGCAGTTGTTCCAGAGATAAACAGATACATGGATAATAAAACAAAGCAGGAGGAAAACAAGGTGGAGGAGAACACAAAGAAGAAAAAGGAAGAGACTGAACTGGATGGAGAGCAAAGGAAAGGCAGAAGGAGGAAGAAGCATGAAGATGAGCAGGAAGAAAAGAAAGGGACAGGAGGAAGAGTGGGGGTGGAGGAAGAGAAAGAGAATGAGGTAGAAGAGGAGGACCATTTACTTTTGTTTCACAGTTTATAAATATATGTGTTTCTTTGTTTGTATATATATATTTTTTATGCAAAGGAAGCATATGAACTTATGGATTTATCCCTATATTTAAAGTGGCAATAAACTCAAGTAAAAAGGTCAGACATTTAATATCTATACAATGCATGGGAACATTTGATGGAATATATTTTGCTCCATTTTATACTAAAAAAATTTTCTCAAGAATGAAAGTAATTGAATAAACTCTAGCCAATGAATAACTAAAATATTTGGCTTCAAAACCAGATTTTAGGTATGTTCAATGACACATGGATAGGTTTTAAATATAATACTAAGGAAAATTCTATGATATAGCTGGATTTAGAGAATAAAATGATGATTGCATACATTAAGCTGTGTTGAACATAATTTGTGTAAATTACATACTCTCTTATATTGAAAATGTCTTTATGATGAATACTACTATTCACTTGAAATAATGAAATCCTTTTTAAAATTATAAGCCATAAAGTAACACATTATAAAATAAATTTAACACGACACTGGTTCTAAGTAGATGTACTGAAATTTGAATCCAGTTTGTACCTATGTACACATGTTCTTTGCCAAGAAGCTACAAGATTCCATATGAATATATTTATGAGGAATAATGTGAGCTTAAGATTTTGAATTAAAAACATTTCATTTCTCTTAGTAGTTAAAGATTTATTTTAAAAGGATATTCAATCCTTTTGAAAAAATCAAACCTACATGTTCCTTTAGTATGACAGAGGTGGATCCTATGTTTTTCCTTTGTCATCGTTGACCTTTGGAACTGTGGTAGTGTGACCACTCACATTAGCTGACAGACTTGTCCTTCTGTACCTCTTTTGTAAGTATGTTAAAAAGACATACTTGGAATTCATTGGAAAACAAGCAACAATCCATACAACCACAGAAAGAATAAGGGACGGGGTGGGAGGAATGCATCTTCCTAGGAAGGAAAAATAAAAAAGATAGCTATGGATGGATGAGGAGAGAGTGGGGTAAGGTTGGAATGAGGGGATCAAACAGTAGAACAAGAAAGGGAGTACAGAGATGAATAGCTAAATCTAAGGGAAATTTGAGGGGTCATGTAGAAATAATACATGTAGAAGAGTCCTAAAATATGTGCATATATAAAGTTGTTCTAAATAGAATCAGAAAGCGATGACAGAGACAGAACTTCAGTTAGACACTTCTCATCACCAAATGCAGCCTTTTGTTCTGAGGATGGGTTACATTTAATAGAGTTATTGGTCTAAGAGACATCATTGGAACCTCCCTTGTTGGGAGGCAACACTATTGTGTAGGCTATTGGTTATTCCCTACAAACTGATAGTAAGATGCTGCTACTGAAGACATTCCCTATACAGCTCAGTGAACACAGAGAAGGTGAGCTGTTGCCTTCATTCTAATGCACTACTGTTTGTTATCCTGGAAGGTACTTTAAATGCTACCAAAGGAGAAATATAAACATAAAATCAGCTACAAGCCTTTGATTCAAAGTAGTGACCTGCGACCATAAAACACTGGACAATAGTGGCTCAAAGCCTCTGAGAGTAATACCAACTAATATCTTCTTAGAATTAAGACCCACTCTGTGAGATGGAGTCCATGACTTACACTTTGGAATGGCCAGGAATCAGAGACTAGATAGGCAGGGGACCTAAAAAGAAATCAATTAATACTGTTCTGCCAAAGGAACACAGAAAGAACACTGACCTTTATTACATTCTGCTATGCGCAGACATTATTAGAGAAGCTTCATTTTGGAAAGATGAGAACAAAATCAGAGACCTGGAGTCAGATAGTGTGCAGAGCTAGAGACCTTGAAAAACTCAGATCTATATGAGATGTCTCCATCAAATTCATCCCCTCATGATCCAGGGAACTTGGAAGAAGAGAAGCAGAAAGAATATAAGAGCAAATCTGCCATTGCTGGTGTGAGTGCAAAGTTGTACAACCCCTTTGGAAATTAATCTGGTGCTTTCTCAGAAAATTGAAAATAGTACTATCTCAAGACCAAGCCCTACCACTTCTGGGCATATATCTAAAAGGTGCTTTACCATATCACATGGACATTTGCTCAACTATGCTCATAGCAGCTTTATTTGTAATAGCCAGAAATTGGAAACAACCTAGGCGTCCCTTAACAGAAAAATAGATGAAAAAAAAAATGATACATTTACACAATGGAATACTATTCAGCTATTAAAATCAAGGAAATCATTAAATTTGCAGGTAAATTGATGGAACTAGAAAGGATCATCCGAAGCAAGGTTACCCAGATCCAGAAAGACACACATGGTATGTACTCACTTATAAATGGATATAAGCCGTATATTCCAGGATAACTATAGTACTAATCATGGACCCAAAGAAGCTAAGTAACAAGGATGGCCCAAAGGAGATACTCCTTAAATCTCACTCAGATGGAAAAATAAAATAGACAGTGGAAGAGGAAGCAGAGAAAGAAGAGAGTGTGCAGAGGAAAACAAGGGGTCAGATCAGATGGCTTCTACTTTTGTGGGGTTTTGGTATTCTTGTGTGTGCAAATGTGTATATCTCTGTGTCTATAGGTTTCTTGTTGTTTCCTTTCATTTGACTTTGTTTCTTCTTTTTATTTATTTTGTTATATTCTGAATTTGTTTTGTCTTATTGTATTTTACATTTTTCCCCTTAGATATTTTTTTTTTATTTTCTAAAATTCTGACTCATACATTGATCTTTTTTTCATGACCTCTGACCTTTCCCAAATTTCTTTTTTTATTTTATTTTTCTTATTAGTTACATTTTGTTAAATTCTGTATCCCAGCTGTATCCCGCTCCCTTATTCCCTCCCCAGTCCCACCCTCCCTCCCTCATCTCTTCCCTGCCCCTTTCCAAGTTCACTGATAAGGGAGGATCTCCTCCGCTTTCATATGACTCCGTTTTGTCAGGTATCTTCAGGACTGGCTGCAAAGTCCTCCTCTGTGGCCTTACAGGACTGCTCCTTCCTTGTGGGGTGGGAAGGTCAAAGAGCCAGTCATTGAGTTCCTGTTAGAAATAGTCCTTGTTCCCCTTACTATAGGAAACCAATTGGTTACTGAGCTATCACAGGTCACAGGTCACATATGAGCAAAGGTTCTAGGTTATATCCATACATGGTCCTTGGTTGAATGTCAGTCTCAGAAAAGACCCTGTACCCAGATATATTTGGTCCTTGTGGAGTTCCTATCCTTTCCACATCAAACTCCCCTTCTTTCATATGATTCCCTGCACTCTGCGGAAGGTTGTGACTCTTAGTATCTACTTTGGGATACTGCTAGGTAGAGTCTTTCAGATGCCTTCTGTGGTAGACTCCTGTCGTATGTTCAATGCACATCCCATTGTACTCATGTACATCCCTATGTCACCCTTTTCATCTCTGATTTTGCTGATTTGGATAGTTTCTCTCTGCTTTTTAGTTAGTTTGGCTAAGGGTTTGTCTATCTTGTTGATTTTCTCAAAGAACCAGCTTTTTGTT
>REGO01000580.1:159405-199566 GCA_010120015.1 Rhombomys opimus
TCTTTCTTTACCTCCAATTGACTGGCCAGCTCTTTGAAAGATTTGTTCACTTCCTTCTTATGAGCCTCAAATAATTGGGTAAGCATGGCTTTAAAGTCATTTTCCTGTGTTTCTGATGAATTGGAGTATCCATCGATTTTGGGGTTTGCTGGTGAAGTCATGATGTCCTGATTTATGTTGGAAGTGTTTTTTCGACTACCCCTGGCCATTGGCTTATCTGAAACCTTCCCTGTTTGTTTTTGGATTCTGCAGATCAGACTGGTACTGTCACTCTCTGGCGTCTGGAGAGTTCTTCAGGAAGCTGAGAGAGGTCCCTGTGCCTGTGGGAGAAAAGTACGCAGGTGCAAATGGGGCAAATGGAGGCTCGCGCGCGCACACACGTGTGTGTGTGTGTGTGTGTGTGTGTGTGTGTGTGTGTATTTGTGTGTGTGTGTGTGGAATTGTGTGTGGACGTGTGTCTGGAGGGACAGCGTGATGGCTATTGTTGAACCCTTGAGTGTGCGAGAGGGGCTCTGCACTGTATATGTCCCAGGCGCTTGTGATGATCGCAGCACAATTTCTGGCATTAACTGCCTTAACTCCTCAATTAGACCCACAGAGCAGGAACTTCAATGTCCCAAGTGCCCCTCTGTTTCCCAAAGTGGGTATATCGGTGGGAGGGGGTTGTATGCCTGGCTTCTGTTTTAGAAAACCCAGGACCTGGGGATCTGCAGATTCTCAAGGGTGCACTCACTTACAGGCAGGTCACTTGGCAGAGATCGGGGTATCTGAGCTCTCTGCTCTCTGCTCTCTGGTTTGGCCCTGCTTCTTTGATGTGTACCGCCCATTCCATGCTGCTGTCACTGCCAGGTTAGGAGGTCCTGCTGCAGCTGGCGTTTCAAGGTAGTCACTTCAGTAGGAATCAGGGTAACCTGGCTCTCTGTTCTCTGGTTTGTCCCTGGTTAGTCTTAAACTGGAGGGCTGATGTGCCCCACCAGCTCAGTGCTGCTCTGCCGCCAGGTTAGAAAGTCCCGCTGTAACTGGAGACTAGGTTGCTAGTCCCGGTGCTTTCTGGGAAGTCCTGGGGTCTCTTCACTGTGCTCTCCAAGGTTGGGAGGCCCAGCGCCTGGTGTGCCTAGCTTGTATGACGTATCTGCCTGGTTTTGGTGAGTATATAGCGTATTCTCTGTCACTGTGGGATTGGGCGGGCCGTCCCATCAGTGATGGGGATCCTGTGGAGCTAGTATGGCGTCTAGCAGACTTGGGCTCTGGGAGGATGGTGCAGCCGCCGCCCGAATCTGGGACTCCGAGACAGGTACTGCTGGCAATTGCTGCTAAAGGGCTTGGAGCTCTGCCCCAGCGGCTGCCGACCCCAGGCAGATAGGTCTGTGCTGAGAAAGATGAGTCCCCTGTGCCTAGGAGGAAGGAGGTCTGGGGGAGGGGAGTGCTGCGAGATCAAAGGATCGTTTCTCACCTTCCCCAAACAAGTTCCCAGGTTACCCGAGACCAAAGTTTTCACCTCCTGCGATGTTCCCGGTTGTTTAGAAAGCCTCACCGTTGTTTTCCTGGGTTAGAGGTCCTTCCACTCACCCACTCAGAGGAATAGCTCTTCCACAGCTCAGAAACTGTGTGTGCTAGTCGCCATCTTGGCTCTGCCCCCCTCCTTTCCCAAATTTCTAACCTACATGGGATCTTCTTTTTTTCTTTTATTTATCTATTTATTTTTAATATAATTTTATTTATTACAATTTATTCACTATGTATCCCAGCTATAGCGCTGCACTTGTCCCCTCCCAATCCCTGCCTCCTTCATCTCCTCACATGTTTCTTTCCCCATCCACTGATAAAGGAGGACCTCCTCCCCTTCCCTCTGACCCTAGCCTATCAGGTCTCATCAGGACTGTCTTTCATAGTCTTCCTCTGTGGCCTCTGTGGTCAGGCTGTTCCCCCTTCAGGGGAAAGTGATCAAAGAGTGTTTTGTTTTTAAAAGTGAGACATAAGGCATGTTGAACCAGTGATATGAGGAGGAACTGGAAGAGTTGGAGAAAAAAAATTATAACCAGAATATGTTGTATGCAATATCTGTTTATGAGGCCTTGCTTCGAGAAAACCTAAAATGCCAATCCCAAAGAGGCCTCCTAACAATAGAGGTAAGAAATCTCAACTGCCCATCTTTTGTTGCCAAACAAGACTTTCAGCATGGACCTGGGATTCATTCAATTGGGTTGTTGGCCAAGGACTCCCATGGAAATTCCAGCACAACTCATTCCTTTGCTAAGACAATGTGTTGCTCTCTGCAAACTGAGAACTTGGCCTCAGTGCTAAGGACAACACTCACACAACCAATTGAACATGATACCAGCATGGAGGCTTCACCTCTATTCTATTTTCTTTGGTGCAGGAAGATACTCTACAGGCTACCAAAAGAGAAATGTAAACACCAACTCTCAGCCACAAAGCCTTTGACCTACAATCTGTTCTGCCTAAAAAATATGCTAGGGCAATGGTAGATCACGACTTGTGAGAGTAGGCAACAATTGTCTGATTTGAGTTATGGCCCACTCCAAGAGGCATAAGTTACCAGATACTGTTTGGGTAACCATGAACCAGAGACTAGATAGTTCAGATAGCTAGGATGAAGCCAAATACTTCTATTGTTTGTTTGTTTGTTTGTTTAAGTAGGAATAAAATTACTCCCAATGATATTCTGCTATACTCATAGGCCGCTGCCTTATTTCGTCATCATCAATGAAACTTCCTCTGGCAGCAGATGGAAACAGTACAGAGATCAATACCAGACATCAGTCAGAGAGGAAGTCCTTGGAACATGCAGCTTTAAATGAGATATCCTTACCAAATCCATCCCCACAGAGCTCAGAGTTCCCCACAGAAATGGAGACAGAGTGAGTATAAAAGCCAGAGGGGATGGAGGACAACACGAAAACAAGGCCCTTTGAATCAACTAAGAAAGGTTCATATAAACTCACAGAGACTGAAGCAGTAAGCAGAGGGCCTAAACAGGCCTGCACCAGCTTTTTGCTTAGCATTTTTATGGGAGCCCTAAGCGTGAAAATGAGTCGGTCTTTAATTCTGCCTAGTCTTAAGACTCTTTTCCTTATGTTGGTTTGCCTTATCCAACTTTGATATGATGGTTTTTGCTATCTTACTGTATATTGTTTTGTCATGTTTGGTTTTTTCTCTTAAAAGCCTATTTTTATTTTCTAATGAAAGATAAAAAGGAGTGTATCAGAGGGAAGTGGAGGGAGGGACTTAGAGGAGTATAAAGAGGGGAAACTGTTATCAGGATGTACTGTATGAGAAAAAAATTATTTCCAATAAAACAATAAAAGAAAAAAATAATAAAAATTTTAAAATTAAAAATATCTATTCTTTCTTTCTTGTTATTTTCTTAATTTTATATTTTTTTACAATTTATTTATTATATATCCTGATTGAAGTCCCCTCTTAAACTCTTCCCAGTTTCACCCTCTCTCCATCTTTCCCCCTAATTTTCCCCTAGTCCACTGAAAGGTGGAGTTCTCCTCCTCTGCCATCTGCCCATTGCTTATCAAGTCTCACGAGGGACTGCCTGGATCTTCTTTTTCGGTAGCCTGGTAAGGCAGTATAGCCAAGGTCAAGTGATCAAAGAGCAGGCAACGGAGTTCATGACAGAGGCAACCTCTGCTCCCATTATTCAGAGACCCACATGGACACTGAGCTGCCTATGGGTTACATCTGAGCAGGGGATCTAGGTCCTCTCCATAGTTGAACTTCGGTTTTACAAAAGAGAATATAAGGCTAAGAAACTCTCTCAAATTGAAAGATACTAAATAATCTTGACAGTTAAATTTCAAGTGTGATTACAGGTTGGATTTTGAGCTTAGTAAATTCAGGATATTTACGTAGAAGCTCTGGATAAAATATTTGCATTGTGACACTGATAAGTCACAAATACATACACAAATGTATATGCTATATATGCCACATATTTAAAAATATAGACATACGACAAAAGTATATTGTATTGATACCTTCCTCTCATGAAGTCCCAAAAAATGCGACACTGGTATTAACTGTATATAGCCATGCTTGAAAGCCAGGAAACCTTGCATGGACTAACAGGGAATGGTGTTCAGTAGATGGTATCTGATATTCTTTGAGCTATTCCTGTAATTCTACTGCAGATTTAAATTATTCAAAATTTAAAATTATAAAACAATAGGTTTAAATAATAAGACTCTGTCTTAGAAACTAAGTAATTGGCCTTGGTTTAAAAGAAAAAAGACATACTTTATATTCAAAGATTTATTTTACTATTTGGTATATGCGTGAGTGTGTGTGTGTGTGTGTGTGTGTGTGCAGAGCCTGTATGCAAGCCCCTAAAGGAGACTAGTTAACAACACTCCTACATACCTGTGAATCCCGAGAGCTACAATATCAACAGAACCAACAAGTTATTCCCTAAAAGTTCAATTGTGATATTCGAATCTTGTGTGTAACCAACCAACATTTAGTTGTACCTAGTATTCAACTGGAAGGAACTCATGCCCATTACCACTTAAACAGACAAGAGCTTGTGGGTGGAGAGATCATAAGTCCACACTTGTTCTTATGAATAAAGAAAATCCCAATCGTTCAGTTTTACCAATAAAGTCTTGGGAGCCAGATGCTGGGGTAAAATCTTGCTAGCTCAGATAGGTAAAGAAAGCACCCAGCTGACCTTCTTACTCCACTGATGTCCCAGAAGGGGGAAAAAAAGGCTTTCTCTTCTATACTGTTTTAAATACCCTCCAACTCAATGTTCCTCCTTTCTATTTACTTATTTTTACTCTTTGTCAGCTGGTTACTTGCTTTGCCTCTTGACTTATGGTTGACTTTATCTAGCTACTGGATTAAAGGTGTGTGCTATGGCCAAGCCAGACCTATTGTAAACCACTATTTGTTTTCAACTGACAGAAAGCTCTGTCCTTGGATTAAGGGTGTATGTTAGGAATGAGCCATACCAAAGCAAGAATTTTCCAGTACACAGTCTCAGGGTTCACAGTGTGATCAATATCCTGCAACACTAGGTGGATAACCTATTATTCCATATCACTAAAGTAATACAGTTTCCAACTGCCTTCTTACTATTCATTCTTACACCAATAGAAAAATGCAGTTTTCTCATCTCATCAGAGATGCTTCTGGTTGTGGTTGATGAAAACTAATACAGAGGCCCACAGATTGTCAAAATGAAGAATGTAAGTGACTATAGGATTCCCAGACACAAATAGGATACCTATTACACAACCCCTACATTTAAGGCTCAAGAAATGTCATGGAAGAGGAGCTGAGCAGTCATCAGAATCTGAGGACCAGCATGATATAATAGTGATTCCTGGGAAGGACAGGGCCAGTGGTCCTGTTGCAGCTGGGGTCTGTGTTGATATCTGTGCCTTGAGTTATCATCAAAGGCCAAGAAGATGTTCATGGTCTTGGCTGCCACTGGAGACATTATGGATATCTGTGGGCCATGCTGCCCCAGGGGACATGCCTATATGTGTGACCTACACTGCTGCCTGAGGCCATGGGGACACTTGGCAGGGGGCTGCTGTCTGGGTTAGTGGTCTATGGTGGCTGGACTCTGTGTTGATGTCCCATGCCTGGGCTATCACCATGCAATGCAGATGTCCCCTAACCCTAAGCCACTGTGCTGAGCTGTCTCGCCCCTCACATAATCAGTACCATAGAGCTGACCCGGAATGACTTTGAAGTTATGGATGAGCCACACTGAGAGCATCAATAAGACCCTGCACTTGGTCAGATGTGGGGTGGGGTGGGTGAGGGAGAGATGTCTCTGCCCATCCCCACCTCCCCCACACACACACCCTGCAAGCCACTTATGGCAGGGGGGGAGAACTGGCCCCAGGGTCATGAGAGCAGAAAATCTATCTCTGCCCTTCACTGACTGAAGCACAAAGGAGAGCAGGCCCTACCCTCGCAGGATAGCAGAGTAAAGCTGAGCCCTGTGGTAGGAGTCCAGGTGATCTGGACCTAAGTGTGTACATGAGAGTAGTAGAGCAGACCCTTTCCCTTGCCAACTGCATCATTGGGTGGGTGAGCTAGCTGGGGCATTGCTGGAGACTTTGCTTTGTTGGTATGGGCACAGGAGAATTGGTTGGCTGGCCAACTCAGCTACCTTCTAGGTCCAGATTCAGGGTTTTGAGTTTGTCCACTTCAATATCTATCCATTCTGTGATCTGCTGGAGCATGTGAAAGGGCAGGTCCCACAGATCCAAGGCTGCAGGATCTCCATGACACAACAGGACATGTGAGAAGAGTCCTGGTGAAGATCCAGTATTGATCAGGTATGGCAGAAGCCAGAGATATGGAACCAGACCAAGGCTAATTGCATTGAACATTTAAAAGTAAAGAGGTGTGGTCAAAAAGGTATATCACGTGACACACTACAGCTTCCACAAGACTGCTTAATTCTATCTTACCTTATTTTTTTTTTGTGGGAGAGAATGCTGTGTGGAAGGTGGATAGAAAGGCATGGGGAGATGAGTGTGGTGTGGTGCATGCTGTGCATGATGTGAAATTCATAAACAATCAATATATTTTTAAGACACTTTTTAAAATTATCTTTATTTTTAATAATTACAGTTTATTCACTTTGTATCCCCCCGTCCCTCCCTCCCTCCTCCTCTCGCAATCCCACCCTCCTCCCTCTTCCCCACCCCATCCACTGATAAGGGCGGTCCTCTTCCCCTTCCCTCTGATCCTAGTCTATCAGGTCTCATCAGGAATGGATGCATTGTCTTCCTCTATGGCCTGGTAAGGCTTCCCCCCCGTCAGGGGAGGTGATTAAAGAGCATGCCAATCAGTTCATGTCAGTGACAATCCCTGTCCCCATTACTATGGAACACACTTGGGCACTGAACTGCCATGGGCTACCTCTGTGCAGGGATTCCAGGCCATTTCCATGAGTGGTCCTTGGCTTGAGTATCAGTTTCAGAAAAGACCCCTGTGCCCAGAGTTTTGGGATCTGTTGCTCTTGTGGAGCTAAGATTCTCTACACTCTGCCCAAAGTTTGGCTATGAATCTCAGCATCTGCCTTGATACCCTGCAGGGTAGAGCTTTTCAGAGGCCTTCTGTGGTAGGCTCCTGTCCTGTTTCCTGTTTTCTCCCTCCACCGATGTCCATCCTCTTTGCCTTTTTGAATGGGGATTGAACATCTGAGTCAGAGTACTCCTTGATTAGCCTCCTTAGGTGTACAGATTTTAGTATGCTTATCCTATATTATGTATCTAATATCCTGTTGTGGGTGAGTATATACCCTGTGTTTCTTTCTGCTTCTGGGATACCTTACTCAGGATGATCTTTTCCAATTTCCACCATTTACCTGCACATTTTAGGGCTAATAACTACTATTTATAAAGAACTCAAGAAGTTAAACATCAACAAATCAAGTAATCCAATTAAAAAATGGGGTACAGAGCTAAACAAAGAATTCTCAATAGAGAAATATCGAATGGCAGAGAAACACTTAAAGAAATGTTCAACATCCTTAGTCAGCAGGGAAAAAATGCAAATCAAAACAACCCTGAAATTTCGCCTTACACCTATCAGAATCACTAAGATAAATAACTCAAGCGACAACACATGCTGGAGAGGTTGTGGATAATTGGGAAACCTCCTCCATTGCTGGTGGGAATGCAAACTTGTACAACCACTTTGGAAATCGATCTGGAACTTTCTCAGACAATTAGGAAGAGACCTTCCTCAAGATCCAGCTGTGCCACTCCTAGTCCTATATCCAAAAGACGCTCAAGTATACAACAAGGACATCTGCTCAACCATGTTTGTGACAACTTTATTTGAAATAGCCAAGAGCTGGAAACAGCCCAGATGCCCCTCAGTTGCGGAATGGATACAGAAATTGTGGTACATCTACACAATGGAATATTACTCAGCAATAAAAAACAAGGCTTGCTTATTTTCAAGACCACAGCTTTCTTTTCTTTAAAATACAGATAACTGTTGTAAAGATGGTAGTGAAGAACACTATTTATGTTTATAATGAACTATTACATATGAAGTATAAAAATATACATATAAGGTATAATTATATAAATATATGTTATATAAAAATATACATATATGGTATACAAATAAACTAGTGCTTTTCTTAAAATGAAAAGGAATAGTATCTCAATTTCTGAAGACAAAATACTGAATGTTGCCTTATTTTTAGAATCCATAGCTACTTGGACGGGGAATAATTGACCATCAATGGAGCTCTATTTACTATTGGCACAATTGTCACCTACTCTCATCTCTCCCTCACAATGTTCACTTTTTGCACAACTTCCAGGTTTTCTCATTTCTTTTTTGAAATATTTTAAAATTTTGATTATTATTATTTATTATACTCTATTCACTTTGTGTCTCTGCTGTGGCTCCCTCCCTTTTCTCCTCCCCATTCCCACCCTCCCTCCCTCTTCTCCCCCTATGTCCCTCCCCTGATAGGGGAGGTCCTCTTCCCCTTGTATCTGACCCTAGCCTATCAGGTCTCATCTGGACTGACTGCATGGTCTTCCTCTGTAGTCTGGTAAGGCTGCATCCCACCCCCACACCCCAAAGGGAAGTGATAAGAAAGCCTGCCACTGAGTTCATGCCAGAGACAGCCTCTGCTCCCCTTACTAGGGAACCCACTTGGAGACTGAGTCTTTGGGCTACATCTTTGCAGGGGTTTTATGTCCTCTCCATGTATGGTCCTTGTTTGGGATATCAGTCTCTACAGGGTCCCCTGGGCCAGTTATTTTGGCTTTGTTGGTCTCCTTTTGGAGCTCCTTTCCCCTCCAGGTCTTTCTATCCCATCTTTCTTTCATAAAATTTCATGTATTCTGCCTAAAGTTTGACTATGAGTCTGAGACTCTGCTTTGAAACCTTAATCAGTAGAGTCTTTCAGAGGCCTTCTATGGTTGACTCCTTTCCTGTTCTCTGTCTTATCCTGTTTCTGATGTCCATGACATTTGTCCTTCTGAATGAGGATTGAGCATCTTCCCTAGAGTCTTCCTTGTTGTTTAGCTTCTTTAAAATATAGATTTAAATATGTTTATCTTATATTATATGTCGAATAATCACTTATGAGTGAGTATATACCATGTATGTCTTTCTGCTTCTGGGTTACTTCACTCAAGCTGATCTTTTCTAGTTCTCACCCATTTGCCTGTAAATTTCATGATTTCCTTGTTTTTAAAACTGATTAGTATTTGAACACAGGGAACTTCCCAGAGACTCATACTCCAACCAAGGACTATTCATGGAGATAACCTAGAACCCCTGCACAGATGTAGCCCATTATTGTTCAGTGTCCAAGTGGGTTTACATAGTAATGGGGAGAGGGACTGCCTCTGACATAATCTGATTGGCCTGCTCTTTGATCACCTCCCCCTGGGGGGGAGCAGCCTTACCAGGCCACAGAAGATGACAATGCAGCCACTTCTGATGAGAACTGATAGTCTAAGATCAGAGAGAAGGAGAGGAGGACCTCCCCTATCAGTGGACTTGGGGAGGGGCATGAATGCAGAAAGGGGAGGGAGGGTGGTATTGGGAGGGGAGGAGGGAGTGACTTATGGGGGGATACAAAATGAATAAAATGTAATTAATAAAAGTTAAATAAAAAATTAAAAAAACTGATTATTATTCCAATTATGTAAATGTACCACAAGTTCTTTATCCATTCCTCCATGGAGGGACATATAGTTGGTTTTCATATTTTGACTATTACACATAGAGCTGTTACGAGCATGGATGAGCAAATTTCCTATACCACTCCTCGGTGAAATATGCTCAACTGTGCCTTTTCTCTTTTCTAATTATACTTGTTATGCTTCAAGTATTTATATCTCTACTCTTTCACTCAGTGTTGTCCACCTTATTAAATGTTACCTATGTCTGTGTCCTTAATAAAAATCTCAATCATCTCTTATTTTTTAATCACGTAGGTTCTCCATTTTATTTTCTGGGATATTTTCTCTGTTAGCTGTCTCTTATCTGACTACTGCATTGGTGATTTCTTCTGTGTAGTGAAGATTATCCCTCTGTGACCCTTGGGTTACTTTGCATTTCCAAGATTATATTGCTTTGGGTTTTCTTCAGTGTTCTCAATTGTCCAGTCCCATTGAGAGTAGGAACAAAGTGCAGAGGTTTTCAAAGTGCTCTCTACTGAACTACTGAAAACACCTCCTTCCCTCCTCTCAGCTGAATGGATGTCACTGCTGCCATGACTGCTTCACAATGATAAGGAGACAATGTGCCCCCTATCAAGGCAGATTCCTGCTCCTCGTCAATGATATTACTTTTATTAAGTGCTAAATTTTTAGTGATTTTCCCAGCATATCTCCCCAAAATACACATTTATGAAAACTGTATTTATTTTAAGTGGTTTAATATAAATATGTCATCTTGATGTCTGTCTGGATATTTTCCATAGAAACTAGATGATGGGAGTGGGGTGGCTGGAGAGATGGCTCAGAGGTTAAGAGCACTGACTGTTCTTCCAAGAGTCCTGAGTTCAATTCCCAGCAACCACATGGTAGCTCACAAACATCTGTAATGAGAGCCAGTGCTCTCCTCTGGCATGCAGGCACACATGCAGGCAGAATACTGTGTGAATAATAAATAAAATAAATCTTAAAAAAAAAGAAAAGAAACAAGATGGTGAGGAAAGGCAATACATATTGTAACATTATTCTAGATCTGCATTTTAGAAAGCAGAAAAATGTTTAAAGGAAAAATATTTTTATAAACTTCACTTACAGTATAACAGAGGATTACATATCAATTTATAATAAATCACTATATATTTTATACTAATTATTTTTAATTTATATATAAAACTGTCAAAAGATTATAAAAGCCAATAGCTATTTTTATAAAAATTAATGTGAATGCATGAGTATATTAATAGATTAGCTTCAAATCTCTTATAAATACCTTTTCCAAAACAAGATACTAAATTGTTTGATATTAACTTATCAACAATCACATTTCATTATTATACTATGTTAAATGTAATTTGAATGTTTTTTATCAATGTTAACATGAAGAAACGATTCAATTATAATTTTCTAAAATTTTCTCTTGGATATATTTGTAATAGTACATGATATGATGCTTTGGCATATGAATGAATTATTGAAAGCATTATAATACACATAATAAATCTATCAGTAGGGATTTTTTGAGACTACTATAATCTACTGTAAACAAATTATATATATATATATATATAAATAAAATTAGAATTCCTTTGTATAGATTAAATGTCAGTAAATTGCTTGTCTGTAACTGAAGATTTGTACTCATAGTATAAATCATGATTTGGTTTTGAACTTATAAAATTTAATAAATGAGGGTCTTGTATTCTAGAAATACAAAAGTTAACTAAAGGAACTGCAAGAAAACTTGTCATTCCATCTCAAAACTCTCCATGGTTGTTTGATGTTTTCATTGTATGAGAAACATAAAACAGAATTCTTATAAAATAAAATGCTCAATCTCCATCCTGAAAGGCAAAGAGGATGGACATCAGAAGAAGAAGAAAACAGGAAACAACCTAGGAACCTGCCTCAGAGGACCTCTGAAAGGCTCTACCTTGCAGACTATTAAAGCAGACTCTGAGACTTATGGCCAACTGTTGAGCAAAGTGCAGGGAATCTTATGTAACAAGTGGGAAATAGTAAGATCTGGAGAGGACAGGAACCCTACAAGGAGAGCAACAGAACTAGAAAATTTGAACACAGGGGTCTTCCCAGAGACTCATACTCCAACCAAGTACAAGGTATGGAGATAACCTAGAACCCCTGCACAGATGTAGTCCATGGCAGTTCAGTGTCCAAGTGGGTTACATAGTGATGGGAAGAGAGACTGCCTCTGACATAAACTGATTGGCCTGCTCTTTGATCACCTCCCCCTGAGGGGAGAGCAGCCTTACCAGGCCACAGAAGATGACAATGCAGCCATTCCTGATGTGATCTGATAGACTAAGATCAGAAGGAAGGAGAGGAGGACCTCCCCTATCAGTGGACTTGGGGAGAGGAATGCGTGAAGAAGGGGGAGGGAGGATGGGACCGGGAGGGCCTTATGGGGGGATACAAAGTGAACAAACTGTAATTAATAAAAATAAATTAATTAAAAAAATAAATAAATCCAGCTCAACTTGAGAACTATGTTTTCTATTGTAGTTCCACAAAATATTACACCCAAGAATACCTCATGTTCCTCTTCTCTTAGGATATTAGTTTATTTTATTTGAGAGAAGGATAGAAAGACATTTTTTTGTGGTGATAGGTATGGTACTTTCTGTTTAAAATAAAATTTGAAATCAATAAAGACAATTTCAATTAAAGGGAAAGAAAAAAGGAAATGTCTAAATAAATAAAACTCCACAGGAAATGTATGTCACATTGAAATTAAAAGAAAACCAAAGTACCTGGTAAGTTGAAGTCAATTATCTCCTCCATGTAGTCCCCATGTCTCTCCATTCAGGTAGATTTGCTTCAGTTGTTTAACATACTGAATGTCTACTTATGGCCTTTTTTTTTTTTTACCTTTTGTGATCCATATTACTTGAACTTTAGTTTGAATGGATTCCTCACGGTACTATAACAAAGGCCTTGATGGAATCTGTACACAATTTTTTGTTCTATGAATCAAAGCAACTCTAACTTTTAACTGAACAAGAAATATTTATAGGATTGTGAATTTCTACTCTTTGAATTCAATGTGAACTCTTTTTAAAACAGCAATGTTTTTATTTGTTATTTGCGTACTTCAAAATGAATTTTCTCTGCCTCTCTGTCTCTCTCTCCCTCTCTGTCTC
The DNA here is from genome assembly GCA_010120015.1 of Rhombomys opimus. Classification (NCBI taxonomy): domain Eukaryota; kingdom Metazoa; phylum Chordata; class Mammalia; order Rodentia; family Muridae; genus Rhombomys; species Rhombomys opimus. The sequence continues at coordinate 172,256 of REGO01000580.1, forward strand.
TGTCTCTCTCTGTGTCTCTGTGTCTCTCTCCCTCTCTCTCTCTTCTCTGTCTCTCCCCCTCTCTCTGTCTTTCCATCTCTGTCTCTCTCCCTCTCTGTCTCTGTCTCTCTCTCCCTTTCTCCCTCTCTCTGTCTCTGCTCTGTCTCTTTATCTCTCTCTCCCTCTCTGTGTGTGTCTCTCTCTCTGTATCCCTTCCTCCTTCCTTCTCTCTGACTGACTAGACTCAGGACTTTCCTGGATGATATATGAGCTGTCTCTTCTTTTCATTTTTTTTAAACTTTTTATTCAACTTACATTCTTGTTTTAGCCCCATCTCTCCTCCCCTCCCAGCCCCATCCTCCCTTTTCTCTCCCAGAAAGGGGCGTTCCCATTCCCAGCTCATCAAGTTGCATCAGGACTGAACATGTCCTCTTCTCCTGCACCCTGGCAAGGCAGTCCCACCAGGGGGAAGCAATCAAAAGCTGGAAAGTGAGTCCTTGTCCTATGCAGTCTCTATTTCCCTTACTAGGGAACCCACATGAAGCCTAAGCTGCCCATCTACTACATCTTTGTAGAGGCCTAGGTCCAGTACATCAATGGACTGGTTGATGCTTCATTCTCAGCAAGCACCTCTGGGCCCTGGTTAGCTGACTCTGTTGGTCTTCTTGTGGAGTCCCCTCCAGGTCCTTTCCTTTTTCCTCCCACTTTTCCAAAAGACATACTATGCATAGCCTAATGTTTGGCTGTGGGTCTCAGTATCTGTTTAGAGGCACTTCTGGGTAAAGCCTCTCAGAGGACAACTCTGACAGGCTCCTGTCTGCAAGCTTAGCAGAGCATTATTCATAGTGTCAGGGGCTGGCACTCTGATAGGGTGGGTCTTTTCTCAATCTCTGCTCTAGCTGCTCTGTCTTTATCCCTGCACATCTTGTAAGTAGTATAACATTAAAGCAAATTGACTTTCCCTCTCCCAGCAACAATCAAAGCCCAATAGCTCCTCATGTAGGGGACTTCATACCCAACGGCATGTTGAAATTTTACTCCTTGAAGATGTGTAGGCCTTGTGCATGTTGTAAAAATTTAACCATGTTGTGTCTGGTAAACATTGTTCCCTTGAAGTCATCTAACAGCTTTGGCTCTGACAATCTTTTTCTCTTCACTTCTACATATATGCTTGGTCCTTGAGGAACGGGGTATGATATAGACATCCTATTTATGCCCAAAGAGCCCAATGACATCTCTTAATCACTGAACATTTACCAGTTATCAAGTTATGTCTACTGCAGATGGAAGCTTTCTTGCTCAGGCCTGAGCACTACAATGATGGGTTCAGCAGAAAGTCATTAGGAGTACCTTTATTGTATTTGAACTCTTAGAATCAATAAATTCATTTTTTTTCATTTAAAAAATTATTTATGTGAGTTTTTGCAGAAGAGTTAAATGAACTGAGCAGCATGATATATTTCAGATTTAATTTATTGCCAAAAGGAAACAGAAGACATTGCAAGAGGGAAGCATCGATGTGTAATGAAAGCTAAACATCTTTGTTGTATAACTGAGGCTCCTATAATTTTTTTCCCTTGGAATTATTTTTCAAACTACAGCCAATCCTTCTACATCAACCCTAATCATTAAAATTACAATCGCCGTTCATATAACGAAGATCTTGGTTAATGGCTGTAGGTGAAAGTCAACATTTGTGATCATGTGAAAATAAAATGAGGAAGAACGGCATGAAGCACGAACTTTACTGAAAACATAGATCTCAGTGATGAATTACAGTATGCGCACTGCGTCGCTGTGCTTCTTAGGTCTTTCCTTGTCGTTTATCTTTTAGTTACTTCTCTTTCTGACAAATGAACCCCAAATAGCTCCAGCATAATGTCATACATTTTTATCATAAACAAGTTTTCTAATAACAATTTGCTGCAGGCCCCATTCTTCTGCTTGGATATTTGAAACTATTTAGAAGACAAATCACAGTGCCTGCCTATTAAAGGGCAAAAAGCTGTTTCAATCTTTATTTTTCACACTGGCTACTGAAATTTCTTGGTGATCTGTGAATCTAAACAATGGAGCAATCTTAATGATTTTAGAGAATATTTGCTCTTCCTAATAATGTTTTTACAACTTAAAGAATGTAAAAAACAAATTACACTTCATAAAGAAATCTTTAGTTCTCTTTTCCATATCTAAATCAGATTATGTAACACTGCTTTATTGAATAATTTTAACATTGCCTTGACTTCCTCTTCCTCACCAAATATTTTTTCAGCTTACTGTCTTTATCAACATGTGAAATACTGAAGAATTCCTGGGATTAAGGTGGGAAGACAGAAAGTTGCATCTACTTCTAACTGATATTTCGACAGTCATTTTCCAGCAAATACTAGCTTGAATTATTCAAAAGTCAAATATTGTTTGAAGCAAAGTAAAAAACCAAGTCAGTATATAGTCAAGCACTTATAGATTGGATTATCAGAAAAGGAGTGCTGTTATTCCTTGATACAGGGCTTATCTATGATGCCCAGGCTGGCTTTGAACTAGAGTTCCTTTACTTCTCCTTACACAGTCCCAGGATTACAAAGCATGAAACATTTGGATGTCCAGTAGAAAGAAAATTTGAAACTACACAATAAAATTAATTAGGGACAGGTCCAAAATTGTTTGGATTTGTACCATCATCATATATTTATTGCAAATTAAATATTACTTTTTCACTCGAATATGTTGTAAAACAAAAATAAATACTGAAGTGAAAAATAATTTTGAAAAAATCATACATATTTCTTTGATAAAAGAAATTGAAGCTTCACATTAAGACAAATATTTAAAGATTAATTATCTTATTATAATCACTATTTAACTTGTAGGGATTCTTTGGGTTGGCATAAATCAACAGTTGGACTTCTGGAAGAATCAAACCTAACTAAATTAAAATATAGCTCCTTGTGTTAAGCTGTTTCAGTGATTTGTTTTCAATATATTATATGGAATTAAAATGATCCACTCCTGATGAGACCTAATTGACTAGGATCAGAAGGAAGGAAAAGAAGTCCTCCCCTATCAGTGGACTTTGGGAGGGGCATGCATGCAGAGGGTGAAGGAAGGGAGGGATTAGGACTGGAGGAGGGAGGGAACCAAGAGGGGGATACAAAGTGAGTAAACTGTAATTAATAAAGAAAAATAAAATAAAAAGAAAGAAACTAAAAAAAATGCTCCATGTTTTTAATATTATGTGCATTTAAAAAATCATTTATTGGTTAAAACTGAAATCTCAAATTCTAATAAACTGAATCCAAGGCATACAAAATCATTTTGGAAGTTTAGCTTAGCTCTGATATTCTTGTGGAATCCATGCTCAGTGATCCACTCATATTTGAAGGTCACTGTGTATTTCTACTTAAACTCCAATCTCAGGGATCTTTTGTTGTTTCTGCCCTTGTTCATTGCTTTACTTTACTTTGCTTTATTAATATCTATTCTGATTTATAGTGTTGTATTATGCAGCAATTGTTCTATTCCAAAGAAAATAAGATTACAGCAATGTCTTATACAGTTCATGCATAGCTTTTTAGTTATATAAATATAAATGGTGCACTATCACTGAAAAGTTCACTATCACTGAGAAGTTCATCTCTCTTCTTGCTAATAAGGGGCCTTTAAGTTTGTACACTTATTATGAATTAGTGAATGAAAAAATATTTAAAATATATTTATGTTCTTATTAATGCTTTATGCATAATACCGGGATTGAAAATTCAACAGTTAACTATAATATTTCTTTAATCTTTTAATATGATTAAATTTAAAGACTATTTACTAATCAACATATGCTTATAAAACAACTTAAACTCAAAAGTAGAATCAATGAAAAAATGTAAAAGAGAAATGTAAAATTCTGCATGAATTTCTAAATTGGGCATGGGGGTGCATCTCTTTAATCCCAGCTCTCAGGACACAGAGGGAGAGGGATAGCTGTGAGTTAGTGGCCAGCTCAGTCCATCCAGGCCATCCAAGGCTGTACTGTGAAACCCTGTCCTAAAAATAAATCAGAATAATCATATAAAAAACTTCTAATAAAATATATTTAAAAATCTACTGATGTAAAATATTCCATATAAATCCTTGAAAAATATTTTAGAGTTTTAATAGTTTTAAAAGATTGTTTAATAATTTTAAAAGATGACAATGTAAATCAGAATGTTGAGTAATTTTAGATTTTCCTACAGATTTTATGCGTAGTTCCTTCAGAAGACTTTGAGTTTTTCATTAAGTTTTAAGCTGGGCCACATATTTTTTTAAATAAAGACATACTTTCCTAGACATGTAATTATATTAGTTACCTTCCTCACTGTTGTGATAAAAATGCCTATAAGTGTAACTTAAGAAAAGAATGTTTATTTTGGCCCACAGCTAGAGGTTGCAGTCAGTCTGGACAGGAAAGGCAGCTGCTCATTGTGTCTGCAGCTAGAAGCAGGAAAAGATGAGCACAGGCACTCAGCTTGCTTTCCCTTTTAATTCAGTTCAAGACTCCAGTCAATGGAATGCAGCCACTGATATTTAAGGTAAGACTTTACTTAGCAGTATCTAATTCCAGAAATTCTCTTATAGATGTGCCCAGAGGCATGTCTCATTGATTTTAAATCATGTCAAGTAGAAAAGCAATACAAAAACAATCGTATTTTTTTTCACAGCACTAACAACCAATGAGAACAGAAAGCTCATTCATAACTTATGTCAATCCTTAAAGTGTTCAGCACATAGTTCTTTTTTCTATAAATTGATAATTGCTAGAAGCTGCCTGGTTTTAGAGCTATAAATGGCTGTGTCTACTACTACTAAAGGTTGTGAATTGTACTATTCTGCTGAAAACCACTTAGGAGAAATGTATAAAGTGGGTTAGAAATAGCCATTCCCTTTGAATCAGTAATTGCTATTTGGGGAATCAATATAAACAGTCATTACTAGTGCTTGACATAAAAATGAAGCCATCATGTTATAAAGCCCCTGTTTTTAAAAATCATTGATTTTACTTATTTGTACCCATACTTTATTTTATCTTTTATGTTAAAGTAACAAAGCTTTCTGTGCTCATTTATGAGGTTAATCACTTCACTTGTATAAGATTGCTTTTGACAATATGAACAATGAAGTTATTTCATTATTCCACTGGTTTATTGATTTTCTGCATTCTTTTCAAACTCTGCCACATGTAAGCTCATCTGTCTCTAAAGAAATGAAAGAAGTAAAACTGCCAGTAATTACCTTTTCTTTTATCTTTCAAAGCTACCTTTTGAAAAAAAAAATCTAAAAACTGATTAATCTTCTGTATCAGCTACTTTCTCCATGATGTAATTCATCAATTCATTGTATATATAAAATTGTCAGTGCCTCGACGATGTTAGCAAAGGACATTACTAACTACAAAATCTGAAGTGGAAACACTCATGAGCACCATCCCTGGATTGAATGGTAAATGTTTTTGTGTTAACTCACATATGACCTCCCAGTGGTCCTGCAGCGGAAACACTGTTGAGCTATATTTGAAAGCAGGCAGAACTATGCATTCAGCACTTCCAGCAATCTGTCCAGGTAACAGAAGAAAGGAGCATCACACCTCAGCTCTGTCGACAGCCTTGCTCCTGCTTCTCAAGGTACTTCCGCACTGTTTCAAAGATCTTGCCAAATATCTGGACAGGCATATGTTTGGGAGTATTATGTATATTTTATCTGAATATCAGATGTTTCTTTGGGAGGGGGACACAATGTTTTTTAGCTAGAAAACTTAAAATTATCATCAGGTTTTTTTTTTTTTAAATATGTTTTACTGATTGTTTCTTTTTGATCCACTGAAAGTCTGAGGAACTGCTAAATGAAAGCGTTATTCCCTTTGGACAACAGTCAATATACAGCAGATAATAAGTATAGCAGAATAATGTGGTGCTTTATCTTCAATTTCAAGTATCAACTGCACTTTATACACATAGCACAGCAAACATAAACTACTTTTCAAATAATTTGTGTATTAATAGTTATGTTAGTATTTATTTTATTTTTAGTTACTTATTCACTTTACATTCCAATCATAGCCTCCTCCCTTATTTCCTCCCCATTTCACCTGCCTCCCCTCTTCCCTGCATTCCCTTTCCCCTTCCCCTCAGAAAGGGGAATCCCCTCCCACACATCAAGTCTTATCTGGATTAAGTGCATCCTCTAACAAGGTGGCCTGGCAAGTCTACCCTGCCAGGGGGAAGTGATCAAAAAACATGCAAGAGAGTTCTTGTCAGAGACAGTCCCAGCCCTCCTTCATAGGGGACCTACATGAAAATCAAGGTGCCATCTTGTACATATGTGTAGAGGGCATAGGTCCAGTCCATACAGGGTCGGTGTCCGAAAGCCTCCTTGAGCGTGCAAGCCCCCCTGAGCCCGCAAGCCCCCCTGAGCCCAGGTTAGTTGGCTCTGTTAATCTTCGTGTTCCTTCCATGTCCTTCTATCCTTCCTCCAACTCTTGCAGAAGGTTCCCTAAACACTGCCCAATGTTTGGTTCTGAGTCTCCGTGTCTGTTTCAATCTGCTTTTGAGTGGAGCCTCTCAAAGGACAGCTTTGTTAATTTTAACCTGAACATTTCACCTGTACAAACCATGTGCATACATGGGGCCAGAAGAAAGTGTGAGAGAGCGTCAGAACTCCTGGAACCCGATTTACAGATGATTCTGTGTTACCATATGGTACTGGGAACCACACTCAGGTGCTCTGCAGGATCAACAAATTATTTTAAACACTAAGCGGTCTCTCTAGACACACAGTTTTTATAAAATGGTTTAAATTGTTCTGATTACTAGTAGTTATGCATCCAAACTCTGCCATCCATTCCAATACTTCCTAAGGTTCTAAATATCCTTTTTTTTTTTTTTTTTTTTTTTTTTGAGACAGGGTTTCTCTCTGTAGCCTTGGCTATACTTGAACTCTATCTGGCCTCTAATTTATAGAGATCCACTTGTCCCCGAATGTTGGGATTAAAGGCATGTGCCACCACAGCCCAGCCTAAATATCCTTTCTAGATAAATGCATAACTAATATGTTATTTGTAATATTCATGCCATTTAAAATGGCTTGTTTCTTAGCTCCATTTCTTCAATGAAAGGAGAGACAGAGGGAGGAAGAGAGAGACACAGAGAGAGAATATTTCATCCTACTAAACTCATAGTAATGCTTTCAAAATATTCCTGGTTTATGAAACTTTTAAAATTAAAAAAAAAAACTTTACACACCCCATTCTTCAAAAGCTGTCCCTTAAAGAAGAAAGGAAAAGATCTTTCATTACCAAGAAATGTAGACATTCCAATGATTAATGCTTCAGCTGTTGTATCCAATGTCAAATTTAATATATCTGTACATTCTTTTGGCTAGGTGTCTGGGATGTTTTGATTTCTGACTGAAACCATTATGATTTATTGTGAAAACCAGAGTTATAAAACAGGTCAGTATCAGAGTCAGGAAATTGTTTCTAAATTTGTTGCTGATGTCTTAGTCCTTATGATCAAATTAAAATGATATTTTGGTTAAGACAAATTAGAATAAATGTAATAATGAATTCTGAATTCATTCAATATAGAATAGTTTCAATGTTTTCTTTTTATCCATATTGGCAGTCATAACTTTTATTTTAAAGATCAATTATTAGATATGTATAATATAATGGTTAACCTAGATTAGCAATTTGATGGCTTTTGGAATATCTACAGAAACAAATTCCTTGTCATGTCTTTGAGAGTTATTCCAGATTAAGGCAATTAAAGCATGAAGACCCACTTTAAAGACGAGCATTGCCACTGCATTGGCTGCTGTCTCAGTGGAATAAAAACCAGAATGCTAGCTGCCCATAAGCCCTCATTTCTGTACGCATCTTGACTATGGGTATGGTGTTGCTGACTAACTCCGGCTTCTGCGTGCATGTATTCACCGCAATAATGGACTATATTCCCAGGTACAGCAAATCAACATGAAACATTATTTGCAGCCTGGAGCCTCCTCTCTCCCTGCATGCATGTCAGCTTGTATGTTTGAATGAGGGCATGCGGGCATCCAGGTCCAACAGCAAATGGAGCCATAGGATAACTATGATGTTTGTCCTCACCCTTCACCAAATTGATGCCTGTCTCCTTTGTTGTTCATTCCTGTATGTGATGAACTGGTTAGTCTCTGGCATTCCAGGGACTTCCCTGTCTTCACTTCCTATCTCCCTCTCCAATTGCTGCATAGAAACATTGTTATTAGAGTCTTCAGCTATACACCTGAATCAACTGAATTTTACAAAAGCTTGAGAGATTCAAACTTGTACTGATACTTGTGTAATAAGTGCTTCTGCCTATGGACCATCTCCGCAGTCTCCTTAGTTAATTTCCCAAGTCTTTTCTTGCAGCAAAGAGACAAGGATCTAATGATCAGGAAAAGTAATAGCTTTCATCTTAGAGTTTCCATATATGTATGTCATTCTGTTTTGTTTTAATTTTTATTCTCCCCAACTTCCTTCTTTCATCCTCCAACCTTCTTTTGCTTTCAAACACACACACACACACACACACAAACACACACACAAGAATGTACGTATAAACACACAGAAATGCATAAATACATGCGAAGGAACACACATATATACACATTCATATTTCTATGAGGTGACACATAGATACATTCATACATTCACACATTCATGGAGAAATGCATCTAATTTTTTCAGATATGTTGTTGATGTTGATTTGTTTATTAATTTTTTTAAGAACACAAAGTTTGGTGGGTAGGTTATGGAATGGATCTGGGAAAAATCAAGACTATGGTAAATGCACTCAAACACATTATAAAATTATTGAACTGTGTAAGTAGATACATAGGAGAGAAACCTTTGACTCAATGATTAAGAATATCAAATTTTTACTTACCTGAGTACTAGTCTCTGTCAGTGTTATCAGGCTGTACTCAGGGAGGGTTCTGAGTACAGTAATAAGGTCTTACTGTTATTAAAAGCTAAGAAGAGAGTGAATATAAGAAAGCCAAGGGATACTTCTGTACATTGTCCTGAAGCTTAACTTATAGAGGTGGAAGACAGATACTATGAAAAATATATTTCAGTTCTATAGAAAAAAATCAAGTTTAAATATGAGGGCTTTCATAAGAAGTGATTGCCAGGCTGGAGAGATGGCTCAGCGGTTAAGATCACTGACTGCTCTTCCAAAGGTCCTAAGTTCAATTCCCAGCAACCACATGGTGGCTCACAACCATCTGTAATGAGATCTGGTGGCCTTGTGCAGGTGTACATGTGGATAGAACACTGTATACATAATAAATAAATAAATAATCTTTTTAAATACTGAACAAATTCTTTTAAAAAAAGAAGTGATAGTTAAAATGCAATGAGGGAGAAATTAAGAGAGAGTACATCATCTGTTTTAGGACATTTTCCTATGATCAGATGATCCTGCAGAGCCATTCTCTAAGTGCCAGGATGTTCAACATGAGTGTTCAGTCAGTAAGAGAAAATAAGCAGAGATGAAGGAGTGAAGCAGAACACCTTGAGCTTCTTACACTACTTATACTAAATTCTAACATTAACTTGTTCGATTCAATAAAGTCTGCATTTAATATTTTATTCATAGTTAATTGAACCCATGTAAAACAATTCACTGCATGCCGTTATGAGAAGCTCACATGACTGCTGTCAAAGACAAATTAGGTGCAGAAATATCTGTGAAAAAAAATTGAGTGTATCTTGATAGTTAATGAAAAGATGCCAAGAGTGTTTCTGTGTATGGACAAAGAACTGATCTTCTCAGGTCGAAGATAAGCCCAGAGAATACTGGGCAGAAACTGAGACTGATTTTTGACATGGTATAAAGTACTCTAAGTATTAAAAAAAAATAATATACTCTTGTTAGCAATTGTTAGCTTCTAAGAGCATGGTCTCTGGTAAGTCAACCATGCTACACTGGAAGGTGGCACATACAAAAATTGTTTGGGCAGCGTAAATAGGTTTAATTTTTTGAAAGGACACAAAGTTGAGTTTGTAAGGAATTAAGTAGATCTGGAAAAATCAGGTCTATGGTGAATATGTTCAAAATATATTGCACAAAACTCTTAATATTTTTTTAAATTTAAATCTTATCATTGCATTTATCTAAGTTATTCGTAAAGTTCAATGCACATTATATCCAGTCACAGTTTTATTTCTTCGGAGAATTTATGAGTTCTTTTTAAAATACTTGACTCACAGCTAATTAGTGACAGTTAACACCAAGAATGTGCATCTTTATTAAAATAAAATAATATGGCTTGCTTCTAAGGAAGCACACTTTTCCAAAAAGTTACTGAAAACATTTCCAAACAACTAATTAAAATAGAACTAGTGGCAATGTTTTGAAAAAATGAGAAAAATCACATAAAAACAGAATAAATTTAATGTACATCAAAGACGTCATCATGGGACTGGTTCTTGAACCAAAGCCTGAAGGAGAATAATGTGACCTCAGATCATTTCAGAGCCTAAGGCATAAATCTTCCATGAAAAATGCTGTTTGTCTGAATTCTTAGAGTGAAAATATGGACATCCTCTAAGTAAAAATCTCAAGGGAGAAAAAGAAACCTACCAAAAATTTTGTGAAAATTTCCTCACTGTGCTAATGCAATTATAAGAAAAAGTGTGAATTTAAACTCTAAACATTGTTTTTAATCTTTGCTTCTGCTAGATATACAAGGTTTAATAAATTATTCAATTTCTCTGAATTACTCTTTCTCATGTTTTAATAAAAAGTGTTTGAATTTAGCATTTTATTAGTATAATGTTTTGAGTTTATTTACAAGCAACATGTAAAATTGCTTACACATTCATTAAACTCTTGGATGCATACCAACATTTTTTCCTTTTTAATGAAAAAAGTGTGTACATTGTAATTGTTTCCCTCCTCTGACTCCACCCAGATCTCCATCTTCCATCTACTCAACTCCATACCTTTTTGTCTCTCTCCTGTTAAAAAACAAGCATGTAAACAAAAACTGAATAACACACACATGCCAAAAAACTGATAAAATCAGAAAATTGGAAGCCATAATGTACAAGCCAAAGGGTAGCAAGATACAAAATGCCCAGACAAAATACTGTAAAACAAACAAACAAACAAAAAGTTAACAAAAATATCATTGAATTTGTTTTGTGCTATTCACCTACTCCTGGGCAAGGGGCCTCCCCTCAGTTGTGGTTTATATACCCAGTGAGACTCCATTGGAAAACCAATTATTCCTTTTTCAAACAGATGTAAATTTGAGATAGTTTTTTGGTTAGGGGTGGAGGCTGTGCTGGCTCATTCTCTTTAAGTTCGTATGTGCTGTTTGTGTTAAAGGCAGCAATTCTTCATATTCATCCATCCCCTCTTACTCATGCAATTCTTCTGCCTCCTCTTCAGCATAGCTCCCTGAAATTTGAAAAAAGGGGTTTGATAAAGACATCCTTACTCACTTTCTGTACATTGTCCAGTTGTGGTTCTCTGTTAATTTCCATCTTTTGCAATAAGAATCTCCTCTGATTACGGCACTAACGTATGGGTAAAGTTTAATGTCATTAGAAGTCATTTTATTGCTATGTTCCCTTTGTAGAACAATAGTATTTGTCTTTTCTTTGGGCCCATGGATTAACCAAGCTCAGGTTCTAGGCTACTTGAGAAACATCAGTCGTTATTTCCATCTCATGTAGTACGCTTTAAATTCAGACAGTTCTTGGTTGCCCCACAATGTCTGTGCCACTATTGCACCAGCGTGTAATGTGTGCTCTTCAGCATTATCAACTGCACGTTTTGTGGCTGGGTTGGTATTTACCCTCCTTCTCTGGCAGTGTGTGAAGTACTTTCTAGTACCATGAGCACTAACCAGTAGGGATAAAGGCTCTAGTTAGGCACTAGATTGTCTGCTTAATGTTTAACAAGGTGTATATGCAGATTTTAGCATAGTTCCTTAACACCAGAAATGTACTAACTTTTACAGTAGCTAGAGGTATTATCTCATAGGGAGACGTTTTAAGATAGAACTCAAAATTAATGATATGATAATAATTTTCTTCTACTTTTATTCATTGTTCCATACTTTATAACTCACACACTAGTTTCATTATAGTTACTATGGGAATAATTTGTTAAATCATTCATTTTTTCGGACAGTCTGTATTTGTAGTCTTCTCAAGACTTGTAAAAGAACAACAATCTAACAGAAAGCAATAATAGAGAAAGGTTAAACTGAAGAAGCAGAAACTTCTGGTATCTAGGGAGATAGTACTGAAAGAATAAAACCCTAGCATAATGCGGGCAACAACAGGATATCTGCAGTTGGGCACCTGGCCTTTGAGGGGAAACGGGAAGTCCCTGAGAAAAGCACTCTAGGCACCTGAGATAAGGGCCGGATAGGTGACTCGCTCACAATCTGCCTTCCCGCCTTCCCTGTTACTTAACCATGGCTTTGTTCAAACCACCCAATTGAGAGACCAAAGACAAAATAGCTGCGATTGTTAAGACAGCGCGGTATAGTAGTAAATTCCCTGAGGAGAGAGCTACCTCCCTGCGTTCTTTCCCCACCCACTAGAGATACAGTTGCTAGGAAACTGGACCCTCCCCCTAGGGAGGGACACCTGGTCATGATCAATGGTCTGGTGACCTTCCTATAGCCAATCAATTCAAAATGTAGCATTTTGACCAATAGATGCTTGCCAGGCAGGAATTGGGCATGCTGGGAGGGACCAGAATGTATAAATCACCCAACTAACCTAGGGACGGCGTGCGAGTCTCCGGAAAGACTCTGTCGCCCCGGGTACCCGTGTATCAAATAAAGCCTCTTGCTGTTTGCATCCGAACAACTGGTCTCCTTGATCCTTGGGAGGGGGTCTCTCTGGCGGAAGACACCCCCCGGGGTTCTTTCAAGTACAAAGATTTGATAAACTAATTTAAAAAAAATCTAAGAATATAAAAGAAGCCACAATGAGGTTTGATATCTTAAATAAAACAAACAAACAAAAAAAAGAAATGGAGTTGTTGTAGAGATGGCAGAAAAACCAGGATGTGTTTTATATAGAAATAATGCAGAGCATACAGCAGGAGCTGCTTCAATAAATAGAACACATTTGAAAGATGTTTGAATTGCTGAATTATTTAAGATTTTTAATTTTACCTTAAGTTACAATTTCTCCCTTCCACAAATAAAAATAAAAAAAACATATCTTAAAAGTAGCATCATATATCCCCAAACCATTCAGTAAATGCCAAGTACATTTATAGAGTAGTTGCTTAGAATGCAGGCGGCCCTGGTTTTGCTTCCCAGTACAAAACTTCAAACTGAACCTAACAAATAAATGAAAGCTCCAGCTTCACTGTAGTTGTAATTCAAATGAAGAAAGGCAGAGGCAGGAGGAACCACTACAGAACCATAGACTCTCTGTGGTACCTTTGAGCAATGATGCTAGTTATCTTTCAGATCAAATTCCTGGTCAGAGCTGCACCAAAAATTTATAGGAAATTATCACTTATTTATTTTGTTAAATAAAAAAATTAGGTTTTTCTTCTCATCAGATAACATACATTACCTGTGTGAATAAACAACGGGTTTGGTGTTTTGTTGTTGTTGTTTTGTTTTGTTTTGTTTTTGTTTTTGTTTTTGCCCCTATTATCACTCCTGAATGGCATGAAAGGGATAATTACTCATTTATTGCAGTACTTATCTGGTGCTAATGCACAGAAAGGACAATTGGAGACTTTGTCCTGAATCTTTATCTGTACCTTATCTGTTGTCTTATATTGTATATAACTATTTCTGTGGTGACTCCCTGAAGGCTTGACAGCAGGTAGGGAAAAAAGCCATCACTATGAGGTAAGAATGAAACTCAGCTCAGCCCGATTTTATTGTAACCTTGCTGGACCACGACTTTTAGTCTGGACCAGATCAATTTATTTTAGCCATATTTAAGCAGAGCACAGTTTGATGGGGAGGGGGGCTTTCTGACTGCAATTACCTCAGCCCCAATTGCACAGCAATTTAAGACATCTTTACATTGATATTCTTTACAAAGTACATCTTGCTTCTTTAACAAGAATAGGTAATGTTGACTCAGAGATTTGGAGTTTAAGGAACTTGACTGAGGTAAACAAAATACCAATGGGTGTCAGGATGGCCTAGCCCCAAATTAACATAAAAGGGACTTAGGCTGTTGTAAAGTGCAAATAACATCATTAATAATGGGTTTTTAAGGCCTAAAGTAATGCTAATGTTTTAAGGGGAAAGGTTATTGTTTAAGGGGAAAGGATATTGTCTGGGATAAGTAAATTCCTGGAAAAAGGGCAGAGTCTGTCTACTAGACTGCAAAGGATCATCAGGTTGTAAAACTGCATCACCCTTGGCATTCCAGGAAGAGCACCTGTGCACCTCATTCCACTGAAGAGGTAAGCTGTGTACTTAACTTTCCTGGCTTCTCCAGTGCTTATCTGTGTGCTACAGCCTTTTTGCCCTCTGCATATTTCTATTCTTTTAGCATTATTTTCTTGTCAGTTTCCAATCTATTAAATTTTCTTGTTCATCTTAAACACTTAGCTAGAGTCTTAGCTAGAGTTTTAGCTGACTTAAAGCAGTTACAGTGTCACATTCATCTTCCATATTCACCATAGTCCAGTTTATTAGAAAATGCTCATTAAATAAATGTAAAACAAATTCAGGTAAGCATCCTATGTATGCTAAATATGAAAAAAAATTCTAGGAATAACTGATGGGGTGTCACAATCATTAGCGAATATACTTAAAGCTATAATACAGCTTTTAGGGAGATATAAAATTTTCTTTTTATCAGAAAGCCATTATCATCTCTTGAGGTAAGGATCTCTCTCTTTCTCTCTCTCTCTCTTTCTCACTCTCTGGTTCTTTCTCCTTTTTGTATGTGTATGTGTGTGGTGTCTTAAGAAAAGTAGTATTAATGAGAAAGTCAGTTTTCAGAGAATCATTTCTTCTTAATAATGAATTTAATTGTGAAATCTGTTTTGCTTCCTTATTCCTGAGTGGACAAAACATATTCATAATTCCCAAGCTGTAAAAGGCTATTCTGAAACTATTGGCAGACACAGTTGCCATGGAAACCATCTTTTTTTTTTTGACTAGTACAACAAATAGTCAACTAAAAAATACTAAATCCAGTTCACCTTGTAGTAATTATGGGCAGACTGAAATCAAAATATCTATGACATTTTTGGCTTTCAGGTTTGCTACCAAATCACATTTATTGACACAGTAGAATATTTTTGTATAGAAACAAGGTCCAAATTTTTTTGCTTGTTAGTTTTTTTAGATCAGAAACTTCAGGTGTTGAAGGGGAAGGACAAAGGCTTCTACTTTACATTCCCCTAAGGTCTGCCGTTTTTCACCTTGCTACACACATGTGCACAACATATAAACAGGGGAGGTTAATACATGTGGCAAAAACCCGAGAGTTTCCAAAGATTCAACAAAGCAGAAGGCAATAGAATTTGAGAATTCTGTATATGCAAACCAAAGTTAGTTCTAAATGCTTTCCCCATTACCCTTAAATCCCTATTAAGAAACTAAATAGCAAGGGAGATAGGAACTTGGAAGAGTGAAGTAGAGTATAAAGAATTATATCAAAGAAAGACTAAAAACAGCATGCTTCCTCTGCCGTCTCTATATTGGTTTAGAATAGAGAAGACTTGATTCTCAGCTGAAGTTCATAACCAGCTGAGACTAAAGAAGAAATCTCTGCATCAGTGGTTAGGGGAAGACAACTTTGAATAGTAGTAGCACAGCTGAAAGGGCAGAAATGGTCCATCTATGAGATTTAGATCACACAGGAAACTCCTAGGATTGACCATGGCTTACGCATTCACTCAGTGCTATAAATCGAAGTGGAATTTGCCAAGGTGAGATCATGGTAGTGGGACATCAAATTGTGTGCTGTTTCTCCACCCCAGGCATATGCAAATCAGGCACATGATCATACCACATCACACAATTTTTCATTGTTCCAGAGAGCAAATTTCTTTTTCTTTTCATTTATTTTTATATTTTGTCTTTTGTCTTTTCTTTTAGCTGGAAATATTAAAAATACTTAAAAAAACTAGACAGAAGTTTCAAGCTACACTACTTCTAGTAACATGCAAGAACAATACATTATAAAATAATGGCCAGATACTATTAAATAGCAGAGATATGAAACTACATACAAATAAATAAAATACTTCCTATTATTAATCAGCCTTACCATTTCAAGAAGCTTTCATTTTTTGTAAAAAATAAAAAAAGGAGCTCAAATAATATTAAGAAATTTGAATGTTTTTTTGTGCATGAGCACATAGAGTGAGCAGAATTAATGGACGTGGAGAGGAGTGTGGATCACTGATACCCTTAAGAACACAGAATTTTCTCAGTTTGAAAAGTGTTCTTGTTATTAGAAAATTCCTGCAGGCATTCCATTGACTGACTGAGTATACTTTTTAAACACTTAAAGCACCATTTAATACAAATAACTTTCATCCTATTTCTAGGCTGCTTTCCTCCTGTGATAGTCATGGTCTATTTTGGGGGAGTGATCCCCAGACACATTCCCTGTCTGTATTACGAGGAATTCCCAGAGGGAGACAGAACAGAGAAGAACGCAGAGTGCACTGCTCTGTTGACATTGAGTGGGACTTCCTCACTGCCCAGCACAGGAGCTGCAGTCCTCAGAAGCAATCCATTGAGCACAAATCTGCCTGCCCTAAGTACCAAGTTTATCACAGAAGAAAATAGAGCCGCCTGGGCTATATGGCAAAGGTTTTAAAGTCAGAGGGGACCCAAAAGAAAGCTTCTGAGTAAAAGTCAACTCATGATCACCTGATAAAGTCAATATTTTGACAAGATATTTTCTTTGTCATGGAATTTCTGTCAATATTTTAGCAAAATATGTTAAAAGTATATTCAGAATTAATAAAAAACAAATGTCTTTATTGATGCTACTGATTATTAAGTTATATTTATATTCTAATGTCAACAAAATGATATTTGGTATTCTAACTAAGTTGAGTTCCCTAAAACTAAACATATAGAGAGAGTCAGGAGCTTAGAAAAACTTAGTGTCACTTTTAGAGCTTGGATAGGTTGACTAGGTGAAGCACAATAATTCCTGTTTTATGCTAGTTGAGCATGGAGGTGTTGACTGAGAACATTTCTTCTCTGAAGCCTGGAGGGTCTGTTCTTTGGAGATCATTGTCAAATACTTTGTCTTCTTCAGTTAGACATGTATACACATTAATAATTCCAGTAAAAATAGAGCACTAATCATCCATGTGACCCTCTGCTTTTCTGGACAGAAAACAGGTTTGGGAAAAGTGTTTAGGTCATACAAACTTGTAAAATTATGAAGTCAGTACTGCTTGGGGTTTAATCTTTCTAGTCACTGTGTTATGTTGTTGGTAATGTTAAGCATTCATGGAGGAAAACAGCCAAGAGAATGCAGAGATCATCTGTGCAGACAGAGACATAATGCGCTCTGGGGAAAGCACTGACGCCACCATCATTGTAAACACACTGAAAGTTTCAATAAGTTGGGTAATTGGAACTAAATACTTTTAAATGGTAGTATTTAAAATATTTTTGTTTTAAATATTTTTGTTACAAATGTTTTAACTTAATTGTAATAACAGCAATGACCTTCCTTCTAATATTACTACACAAAAGATAAATAGTAATCATTTTTTGTCAGAAAGTCATCAGTAATATTCTAATGAACACTACTTTGTCATAGATAATTAGAGTAATATTCAGAAAGGTCACCTAAGTGACAGAAAAACACTAAAGTGAGAGATGTGAGGCAAGTTGGTGTTTCATCCTCACAAAGTTAGTAAGTGATCATTATGGTGAATTTATTCCCTCATCATTATAAAATAAATGAATTTGGCTAAAAATTACATAATACATTTTTAATGATGTTTTAATACCTGAAATTAAAGAATAAATTTCCATGGTTATTTTCACGCTTAGTTCTATGGTTATGTCTATATGTGCAGAGAGGTATACAAGTATTATGTATGACTACATGAATAGGATAGAAGAAAATGATCTGTTTGCCCATGAAAGGAAGTCCCTCAGCTAGTGGAGGTCAGCTTGCTAACTGGCTATCAATAGCATCTCCGCCTGTCACTATTCTCGATGAGTTGCTCTCATTTCAACATCTGACACTCAATTTTGCAGGCTCAGTGGTTGGAATTTATCAGTTTTTCAAAGTTGGCTCGCTCTGCTAACAATAATTCAAGACAGCAAACATTATAAGACATAGTCTTATAAGGACTCTGTTTTATTTTCTTTTTCTTTGTTTATTACAGTTTTTAATTTTTTTAATATTAGTTACAGTTTATTAACTTTGTACCCCAGCTGTATCCCACTCCCTCATTCCCTCCCAATCCTACCCTCCCCCCTCATCTTCTCCCTGCCCCTTTCCAAGTCTACTGATAGGGGAGGACCTCTTCCCCTTTCATCTGACCCTGGTTTATCAGGTGTCTTCAGGACTGATTGCAAAGTCCTCCTCTGTGGCTTAACAAGGCTGCTCCTCCCGAGGGGAGGGGGTAGGTCAAAGATCCAACATTGAGTTCATGTCAGAAATAGCCCCTGTTCCCCTTACTAGGATACCCACTTGGATACTGAGCTACCATGGGCTATGTCCAAGCAGGGGTTCTGGGTTATAACCATACATTGTCCTTGGTTGGAGAAACAGTCTCACAAAAGACCCCTGTGACCAGATATATTTGGTCATTGTGGAGCTCCTGTCCTCTCCAAGTCATACTAACTTCCCCTTCTGAGTGAGGTATCCGAGAAGGAGAAAGACATACATGGCATATACTCACTTATATAAACCTATAAGATAGGATAAACATACTGAAATCTATACATCTAATGAAGATAAACAAGAAAGAGAATCTGGGATAATATGGTCAATCCTCACTTAGCAAGACAAATGGGATGGGCATTGGATGTAGGAGAAAACAAGTAGCAGGACAGGAGCCTACCACAGAGGGCCTCTAAAAGACTCTACCCAGCAGTGTATCAAAACAGACACTGAGACTCACAACCAAACTATCTATTTGTGAAATGGTAAAACTGCCTCATGAACAAGGCCAGTACATTTTCTCTTCAGTGTGTATTTCTCCAGAATTAAAGTCCACAATCACACACAGCCAGAAATGTTTGAGAAGAAGCTTGAACAGGAAGATTCAGTTTAAGATACATGCTTGATGTCATATGATTAAGTATGATGAAAAAGCAGGCTTTAGTACTCACTGATTGCACAGACCTTAAGTATAGCACTTTCTCTACTACACAGAAACTGGCCTGTGAACATTGATCTGGACAGTGCCTTTGTTCAAAATATGTCCATGTCTACTCACCAAATCTTTGCTAATTACCAAATCTTTTCCCTTATAGGGAAAATCATTTAAGCAAATTAATTTTCTTTAAACAAATTACAAATAAATTTTCATCCCTTAACATCTCTTAATGTTCATAACAAACTCATATATCTCAGTGTGCTTCCTTTCCTACTTTGTATTGCATATAAATGAGTATTTGTGGTCATTGTGGTGTGTAATTAGTGTTTAGATTTTTTTTCCTTTTCTTTTCAGCAAACCCCTTTTACACAAAGCAAGACCTCACATTATTTTAACTCAGAATCACTATATGATTTTTTTTCAAAAAGTATACAACTTTCATTGATTTTTCTGGTTCTTTGGTAGCTACACCTCAGGGTCTCCCCAACACTTCTTAATAGTAGGTTTTGAAATTGCAAATATTTTTAAATGTTTTTATTTATTATTCTTACTTTTCTGTGTTGAGACGTTTTGCTTGCATGTACTCTGTGCCTTAGATACCTTCAGAGTGAGACAGGTCTTGGGGTACCAGAGCTGTTGATGGCTGTGAGTATGGTATGGGTACCAGGAATTGAAACAGTCATTGGAAGCCAGT
Organism: Rhombomys opimus; assembly: GCA_010120015.1. Taxonomy (NCBI): domain Eukaryota; kingdom Metazoa; phylum Chordata; class Mammalia; order Rodentia; family Muridae; genus Rhombomys; species Rhombomys opimus. The sequence goes on from REGO01000580.1 coordinate 192,251, forward strand.
GCAGTCAGTGCTCTTAACCAATGCACCGTCACTCTAGGACCAGTCACAAGTGTTTATTATGGTGGTGTTCATATTTTTACAACTTTCCACTTACTTTAAGTGTTTGGTCGGCACTAGTAACCAACTTTTGTTCAAGATAACATTTCTTTGGGGACAAAAATGGAAATAAATCATATTAATTCAGTAGATACAAAACTGGTAGAGTTTAAACCGTCATATTTAAGAATAAATTATAAGAATAGTTTATTATTTAATTATTTCTAATATTTTATATTTATATGAATTTTTGAACTGTAAACTTTCCAACAACACTCAATACTTGATTTTTTAAAAAATATCAAAATGGATCCTTAGCGGCTTATCAAACGTACATATAAGTACTTGAAACTGCAGTTGAGGCTTGCACTATGATAATCTATTTTGTCTATACTAGAGTCTTTTTGTTTCATTATATATAACGCTTATAAAAGCCTAAAGTGGTTTCACTTATTTTCCTATTAAATGGTTTGAATTCAGAAAAGATTTCAAGACTTTTCTTAGAAGTTTAACTTTTTTTTTCCATTCACTCCAATGTTGTTCTTTTAGAATGTTGCTTTGATGCTCTCTAACAATGTACTGAAGTTTCTTCATTGTTTGAATTTAATACCAAGATATAAGATCCACACATATCAGTCCTTTCCTTATATTGTCAGGTCAACATATTATTTGTGAGGTCTTTTATATTGTTGACAACTATGTTCACTCTGGATTCAGTGTTAAATTCTAAACTAATAATAGTTTGGAATGTGAAAATAATGACAATAAAAACTAAATCTCAGATCTGACTTTCTAGCTTTTAAATAAACTAGGGAGTAAAAGAGATTATACTGATTTCTCTAATAAGTTTTTATTATTGTCTAGTACATCCAGTAAGATTTTTAACAAACAAAAATATGTGTCAAATTTTCTGGTAATCAATTTTCTATATCTCAACTAAAGCTGTGAATCTGACAACAGATAATTAACATGCAGAGGTAGTTATATTTTTAGGTTCAGAGGTAGTTAAATGTTTCTTATCACTGTACAATTCTTTCTGTCTACATACATATTATGAAAAATTCAATAATTATTAGGTTATGATTCAAAGTAATGATTGAATCTCAAAGAAATTGACAACACACATTCAAACATAAGCTATCATGCTGTTTTTAAAAATGAAATATTATATGGCTAATACATTAAATATTTGTTTTGTATGTGTGACTTGTGTTTTCCTAAGAATTAGACTGTTAGTCTTCTGTTTGCAAAGTACAAATCCTGCTGCTGAAGAATCGGCATAGCACACATTTTTCCCAAGACAAGGTATAAACACACTAGTCAGTATTTTATTAAAAAATATACTTTATAAATTTGACATTCAAGATGGTGGCTCCCACTAGCACCTGAGAGGATACAAGACATTCTGAAGGGCCTGAGGCATCCGCAGGGAGCCTGAGAGACTGTCCTGAGGCTTCCTGTGGGGATGCAGCAGTGGAGGACGAGCCTACAGAACACTTAGTATCTCCAGGACAACTCAAAAAGGACAGGTCTTACGGGAAGATGCTGTTAACAAGTAGTTCCATGGAGTTAGCGGGGAAAGGATGGTGGAAAGGAGCAGCGTGCACGAAGCAGCTAGGGTTGTGGCAGCAGGACAGGGCTAGAGGTTGGCTGGGGCATGATGTAGACAGGTGTCAGACCTGAAGGTCCAGGCCAGGGCATAGAGCTGCAGCTTGCTGGTGCTGCTGTATTTTGTGCTATTGCTGCTGTGGGGTGGAGGGAAGAGGGCCTGAGAAAGTGAATGAGGGAAAAACGTAGACCCTGGTGTTTCCTGTGGATTGTAATAATGACAGTCATTATGGGGCGCTTTAGGGGCAGTTGGGGGCAAGGGAGTTTTGCAGCGGCCAGGAGATGGCGAGGGTCCTGCCTTTAGCCCCAGGATAGCCCTGACACATCTGAGAGGAAACAGAGTGTCAGAGAAGAAGAATGCTTCTTTTGGATTGAATCTCTTCGAGGGACTTCCATTGTCTGTGTTGCCTCAGCAGGCCATGTTTGTGGCTGTGGTCCATGGTACAGCAGAGACCTTGTTGATGTCCGTGATCTGTGCTGCCAGAAGGGAGCAGGTTGATGCCTCAAACAGTGTTGATTTCGACAGTCCATGCTGCAGCCGAAAACCACGTGGAAGTCCATGATCCTTGTTGTCTCCAGTTGCAGTAGGCAGTGGAAGCTTCTTTTGCAACGGCATCGACTACAGATTCATAATTGAGAATGAGCGACACTGAAGGCGTCTGTGACAATGCCCCACTCCCCCCAAAAGAAGCAATTCAGATAGGAACCCACTGAAGAGCATCCTTTAAAACTGTGGTAAAGATTCTGAATTGTAGCACTTCACAGTTGATGGATTCTGGTAGGAGTCGTGGGGGAGAGATGCTCAGATTTCTTTAAGGGGCTGGCAGCTGGGAATTTTACCTTGTTCCAGTGAGAATATGGTCACACAAATTGGACTTGGTGCGTTTTGTTTTGGTTTGTTTTTTGCTTGTTTAATTTTTGGAAGTGTGGTGGTACAAGGTTGGGAAGGTGGACTTGAGAGGAAGGCGACGTGAGTATGATCCGGGTGGACTGTATGAATTTCCCAAATAATTAATAAAATCATTAAGTAGGAAAAATATGCTTTACTTCAAATTAGATGTAGCTACCCATTACAACACATGTGTGTATATAAATTTGCACTAAGCCATGTGATTAATATAAAAACATGTATAGTATACAGTAATGCATGTGTTATATGTACCACATCAAGGTAGTACATTATTTGGTCCTTGTAGGTACATAGTAATAATAATAATAATAATATAATATCAGATTACAATGGAACCAAATAATTCCTATTATCTCACAATGTCATAACTACAGTGCTGTAGTACAAGAATTGCTAACATGTTTGTGGTGATGCTGGCATAAGCCTCCACTGCTTAAAGTCTTATAAAAGTATGGCATATACATTATTGTATAATGCCTAACACATGGTAATAATACTGTATCAGTAATACAACAGTATCATATTTTATGTTCTATTATCAGTGTTTTGGAGTGAGCATCTGCTTATGAAAAGTATAACTGTACTTTCAACTGTACTCAATATCTCACGTAATGACAGAAACACACTCATGTCATGTTCACAGTATGTCATATTACATCAAGAAGCCACGCTGAATGGCGTCAATTCACTGTCTAATTTTCTGTATATAAACTAATTGTCTAAGTTTCTCTACCTATACTGTGTAATACTTGCCTAATGATAAAATAAGCTAAGGATGTAGTTCTCGGTACATGGAACCATCGTTAAGTAACACGTGGTTGTAAATGTAATTTATCTAATTTTACAACTATACTGCTTACCTAGAAATGTAGCTACTTAAGACATTTCATATACCGCAATAATTTTCCAGAATGATTTAGCTGTGGTAGTGCAGTCCTGTTGTTCCAACAATGAGAGGCTGAGGCAAAAGAATTACAAGTTTAAGGTCGGTTTCAATTCCAACATAAAAATTTATTTTTCAGTATTCAAAATGTATTTTGGAGCATAATATGTAAGTACTATTAAAAGACATTTAGTGGGATTTTATTTTTTTTTATTTTTATCAGTTACATTTTATTAATTCTGTATCCCATTTTTTTTATTTTTATCAGTTACATTTTATTAATTCTGTATCCCATAGTGGGATTTTATAATAAATGTATAAATGTTTGGTAAAGAAGAAATATTCTGTTGTGGTCTTAGGCAGCAGAATGAATGGATTTGGTGCTATAACACAGTCATCCTTGAAAGCTTGTCCAAGTTTGTTACTGTTAAAAACATATGTAAATACTACAAGCAATAAAGCTTTCAGCTAGTCTCTACCAAAGGATAGTACCTATGCCTCTAAGCTCTTGATAGTAAAATGTGCATTTTCAAAGCTGTAGATTTTTCAAGGACCATACTGAGAATTTTCTTAAGTTCATGCATTTATCTCTGGTACAATTTTCACGACCCTCTCAAACATTCCAGAGAGGCTATTCACATTCTGTGGTTTATTGTCCAGAAGAACACCATTTAAGTCACGGGAAATAAAGAGTTTCCGGTGAACAGACTGACTCTTTAGAAAGTTCAATTTAACTTTGATATTTCAGACTAAAACCTCTGCTTTTTTTTAGAAGCCACCTTGTAACTGTCTGGGTTATACAGCACATAAAATAGTTAACCAGAAACTTTGTCCTAGCTATAAAATGACATCATATGGTAAAAGTTAAGTAACCATGACATATAGGCAATGGACTTACTTCCTGTGAGTAATTATTGCATAACAGTCAAGGTTAAGGTTTTCAGTGTTTAACTTACTTGTTACAATGCAAGCTTATATTTCTTTACATAATTTGAAATAAACTCCTGTAATGTCAACTTCCAACTACATGAAGAAAACAAAAAAAGTACAGGTGTAACAGCAGATATGATGCTAATAGGTTTTAACATACCTTTATATTTCTACAGTTTAAACATTATGTTAACTACTGCTTCTAAATGTCATGAGTAGCCACACCCTCTGAGAATATTCAACTTTGAGTCATTCCTTTATAAAATAATCACTAAAATCTTTTAAATTTCATACAAATGTGGATACTCCCAGATATTAAAATACTCCTTTGTCCATCTGTTTTCAATAATATTAGAACCTGTTATTTTAAAGCATTAGGAACTCTACATAGTTTTAATATTGTTTAAAGTACTTGCTTGAACCCAATTATTGTATAAGTGTTTATTATTACAATAACTTACATAACTATCCACTTACTACTTCTTATCAACTAATTTGGACAAAATAAGAGAAAATGTGCAGAGTGCAGGGAATCATGAAAGAAGGAGAAGTTAGTAAGATCTGGAGAGGACAGGAGCTCCACAAGGACCAAATATATCTGGGCACAAGGGTCTTTGCTGAGACTGATTCTCCAACTAAGGACCATGCATGGAGATAACCTAGAACCCCTGCATAGATGTAGCCCATGGCAGCTCAGTATCCAAGTGGGTTTCCCTATTAAGGGGAACAGGGACTGTCTCTGACATGAACTCAGTGGCTGGCTCTTTGACCTCCCCACCCCCAAGGGAGGAACAGCGTTGCTAAGCCACAGAGGAGGACATTGCAGCCAGTCCTGAAAAAACCTGATAAGCTAAGGTCAGATGGAAGGGGACGAGGACCTCCCCTATCAGTGGACTTAGAGAGTGGCAGGGAGGAGATGTAAAAGGAAGTGTGGGATTGGGAGGGAATGAGGGAAGGGGCTACAGCTGGGATACAAAGTAAATAAACTGCACTTAATATAAAAACAAAAATTTAATTTAAAAAAATAAAAGAGAAAATGTTTTTGTAATTGTCTAGAAAATCCAGCTGGCATTACAGATTTTATGCTATTACACAGTAATATCAATTAGGAAAAGTCTTTGGGAAATTTAACTATAATAAGCAGCAAATTGATTCTATACTAGTATTTATCCCTCCAAAGTCCACCCATATAATATTTATGGTTGGACTTTAGTCTGAAAACATTAAAATAAAATTATAGAGTATGGAGAACAAAACATTCATATGGCTTATAAGAATATTCATTGGAAATGAACACTTTGAGTTATAATTTGAGATATAAAATCAGTTTCCCATTTGACTGTTATACCAACATAGGAAGGCAAAAGATCTCAGGCCATTGAAACCTCACTGATGCTTGTCTCCTTTGCAATTAGGAACTCAAATATCCTAAATCTGATATTAACATGCATGTCAAGACACAGGTACAAAGAATATGAAGTTTCTTGTTAAAATTGTTTGTCAACTTTGGGGTAAGGATGTTGGCTTGGATATATTAATTGATATGAAAAGAGTCCGATCACTGTGGTGGAATCATTCCTTAGGCAGGAGCTGAGTACACGTAGAGAAGCAGATGAATAGGAGTAGGCACACGTGTGTGAGTCATTCTCTGCCCTGCTCTTGACTTTGGATGCGGCAAGTTCTTAACTTTACTTAGCCACAGTGATGGACTATAACCCAGAGTTGTGATCAAAATAAATTTTGCCTCCTAAACCAACCCACACAAATAGCATACTTTTTGAGCAATATCTATTATTTTACACAGAGATCTGTTAGACTACTAGAAAGCCAAGTATCACCATCAATAACTTGGCCTACCTGAACAGGGCACAGCCTACTTACTTTGTTGTTTTTGTTGCATTCATACATGAAGACTATGCCAACTGAGCCTTTCCCTTGAAAATGTTGGTTGAATCTACTAATCTACTAAGCTTGGTTTAATTGTATGTTTGTGAGAGAACAAAACCTCAAGCATTTGATTTTCTAATTCTTCATGTATTTGTAAATGGTACTCTCATAGATGAATACGCTTTAAAACATTGATTTATGATTAGTTTACCAGGTTAGATGTTAGGCTCGTATTTCCTAAATATTATTTAATTATAAAATGTTTCAAAATAAAATTTAGTGAAATGTAAAAATAACCAGAGGAATTATCATTCCGTTTTGAATTAACTTGGAATTCATTACACAAACAGAGATGAATTTATTTATAGACCACCTGACACTACAAAACTGTTTCCTTTTGCAGGCCTTTGCCTATTTATTTATAAGTTATATAAAAATAAATGCAACTTTACAGCATAAATATTCATACTATTTGAATGTGAATATTTATATAGCACCTGCCAACTACTTTGACAGGCATGCTAGCTTAGGATGAATTTTATAAGATTGTGGATGCTTATTTTGCATTCAGTTTCCTTCTAAAACAACTGCAAAAATATTTTATATAGCAGACATAGCAACATAGAAACGGATCAGTCATGGTAGATTGTGTAGCTTTAATACTAATACATATTAGGCTGAAATAATCTCCATACGTTGAAATTGAGAAATCTCATTTTAATGAAGGATAAAATATTTTCCTGAAGAAAATCTTGGTCTATCTTTTAAACATCCTGTTATGCCACCTAAGTACGGAGGTGAGCTAAAGTCTCTAAACAAAAGATAATTTTTATTTATTTATTTATTTTTTAATTTTTTTTTATCAGTTACATTTTATTATTTCTGTATCCCAGCCGTGCCCCGAACCCTCATTCCCTCCCAGTCCCTCCCTCCCTCACTCATCACCACTGTGCCCCTTTCCAAGTCCACTGATAGGGGGGGACCTCCCCCCATTCATCTGATCCTGTTTTATCAGGTATCTTCATTGAGTTCCTGTTAGAAATAGTCCTTGTTCCCCTCACT
>REGO01000580.1:201026-224304 GCA_010120015.1 Rhombomys opimus
CATGCAGTTTTTATTACTGAACAAAAGATAATTATAAGAGAACACTAAATATTTTTTCTATGAGTTTTCAACATTGTCACTTTGTATTTAGAGTCTAAAGTTTATAGTTACTTAAATGCACTGCATTGCATTACTCCTGCATGAAACCCTTTTCTTTAATCTCATTTCACATAAAAAAACAAAAAGGTCTAGATGACACAGCATAAGAAACATCCCCCACTTTCAGCACTGCTTAACTTGACCTGCATTGTTGACTAAGATGATCAGATGATGCCCTTTGAGCATCTAAGACTTGTTCTTTGCCTCTGTAGATTAGAGTCCTAGAGCATCAGCACAGCACAACTCACCACATGCCAATCCACACCCCTTTACCAATTTTTAAACAACAGTGTTTTTTTTTTCAGACTCCTGGACCCAGTTATTTCATGAATACTGAATAGGTGTTTGCCTTCTATTTTCAGATGAATTGAGATTGACATCAATTTCTGATATTAGCATAAAATGTGAGATTTGGAAACTAACCGTTTTTTTGGTAAAATATGTTACAGCATAAAATAGATAATAGCATAATCTTCGTAGATTGTTGGAAATATCAAATCCACTGTCTATCACTCATTTAGATCTACACTTTACACAGTGAACTCTAAATATTTCAAAGTGACTTTGAGCAGAGGACTGTCACACTCTGAAACTCACCCTGACTGATGATGCCCATTTTCTTGCCTGAAACTGGCCTTTGTCAGCAAGCAACAATTCTGAACTGTCTGGTTAGGGACTCTGTCTAATATACTCTATAACCAGGAATTATTGTCTAATTGGTCTTTTTAAAATAACCCTTTCTCAAATGTTACTTGAGTGCATCCTAGAATCTGATTTGTTTCCCTGTAGTGTAGAGACTCTGCAGTCTGCTCTCTGATATTTTATTTCCTTTAATATGTTGAGTCCAGACACCTGTACTGATCTAGCCATGATCAAACATTCTACCTCTTCTGATGAGCATCTAACAGCACAGCCCAAGGTGCACTTCCATTTCCTCATTACAGTCTTCTGTCATGCCCTCCAGACCCCATTTTCTCCTTCATAGTTCTCTACTTTTTCTTTTAAGATATAAACAGAGAAGGAAAAGTCTCACTTTCTCTAACTAATGAGTTCTGATATTTAATCCCCAAGCAATATTTCCCCAAGAAGCTTTAGCTCCTCTTTGATTTTTTTTTTTTTGAATCAGTGTAATCTTCAAAGACAGACAATTGGCAGCACAGAGAATCTTAATGTCCTTCCACTCTGAATTTTCAGTATTGCAGGAATTCCCATTGCATTGTTTTACTTTCAGTAAAATAGACATTTATTGAAAAAAAAATTAAACACCCCTCTGTGAATGAACCTCTAATAGAATACTAAGTCATGGATTCCTAAATTAACAAATTCAGAGCCAAATCTTTACCATATGGTTTAAACTTGCCCTGATCCTCTGGATGAAGCATAAAATATTAATAAAAATGGAACTGTGCTACTCATCTTGCACAGCTCATATTCTGAACTAACACTTTAATGCTGGAATGTTCTTATTCTTTCATTGCCTACATGAAACTCAGTTGTTTCAGAAGTTTAAACACTAAGCTTTCAGAGCTGACTGAACAAAACCATAAAAACTGAGAATATTGTCATTGAAATTCCTTCTACCTCACAGAATGATTTCACTGAGTCCAAGAGTCCCCCTTCTGTGGTTTCTCATCTGAAAATTTAGGGGAAAAAAAAACATGTTTAAGGTCTTGCAGGACAATTCACATAATAAGAAGCCTGTGACCAGGTTTTACCTTTTTTCCATGGCATCCATTTACTTCTTCACCAGAGCCTGTCATTTACATATTTCTCTCTAGCTAGTGATTGCTGAAGCTGGCATACACTATAATGATATGCCAAAGTAAAATTTAATTAAAGCAAATGTTGTTAATACACAGTTCAAGACCTGTTGTCTCTTCCACAGTATTAAACGTTTAAAGAAAGACAACACTTGACGTAGAAAAAATAAAAAATAAAACATTTTGTTGTGCTGCGTATCTTTCAAAAGCTACTACTGTAATGCATAGTTTAGTTCCTGATATAGAGAATGTCATGTCTATCTCTATAACTCTGTTTAGCCAAGTTCTACTTGTCCATAAAAATCAATCTTTTTCTGGACATTTGAATGTTTCTTCGTACTCTTCTCCCAATATGAGTTGCTTGTATTTAGTATACTCAAAGTATTACAAAGAATTAGCATATATTTTAACCATTTTTCTTTCTCTCTTTTGATATTCAAATTATATACTTAGACATGTTCTGCCTTCTAAAATTCCAGCACTTGGGATGATGGAAAAGCAATGGTTGGGAGTTCAAGTCCTGCCTCAGTCAGACTCAGTTAGGCTTGGCTATATGTAAGGTTCTGTCTCAGAAATAAAAGCAATCAAACAACATAAAATCCCATAATTTCCTCCTCCTTCTTTCTTCTTCTTCTCTCTCTCTTGCTTTCTAGCTGTCTTTCCATGATTTCTCTGTGTATCAACAATGGCTGTCCTGAAACCACTTTGTATACCAATCTAGCTTTGAACTCAAGGAGATCTACCTGTCTCTGATGCCAGAGTACTGGGATTTAGGCCTGTGCCACTAAGCCTTGATTTCACACAGCAAATTTCTTGAACTAATGATTTCAGGATTTACTTAATAATTATGAATAAATCAATGAATATAGAAAATTATATTATAGGCCTCATATTTAACTTTATTTTGAAACTAATAATAGTATTATATTATGATTTCCCAGGGCTTAACTCTCATAGAAATTTCTACAATTTACTTTAGAATATATTACACTTCCAGGGAAATTATTAAAAAAAATTATTTTTACATGTTTCAGTTTAGTGCTCAGAAAATATTAGGCTGTTCACAAACCTTCCAACTTTTACTTTAATAATATAGTGTTAATTTAGAAGTGTATTCCTTGACTGTATGTGTGTATCTCAGCAATAGAATTTTCCAGGTCACTATTGAGAATAATCTAGGTCTCTTTCCCATAAATGGAAATTATCCTAGTGACACTCTAAAGCAATAGTGAGCCTCTATCTACCTACCTATCTATCTATCTCTCTATCTATCTATCTATCTATCTATCTATCTATCTATCTATCTGTCTCTATCATCTATCTACCTATTTATCACCTATCACCTATCCATGTATATGTGTGCATGCATGTATGTATGTACGTATGTATTTACCTATCATCTATCTGCCTTTGTGTATATGTATATTCATAGGTAATAGGTATATGTGCATCTGAGTTTACGTCCATTTTTAAGGGTAGTACATGTTGGTAGGTAGTACATGCTGGTCTTGGGTTTAATATTTTCCTGCCTACATCTCTAGAATTACAAGCATTTTAATTGGTATGAATAGGTATGGCTCCCATAGACTTGTCAGAATGCTTGGTTCGTATAGGTGGCACTATTAGAAAGTATGGCCTTGTTGGAGAAAATGTGTTATTGTGGGGGAGGGCTTTGAGGTCTTCCAGGCTCAGGCTATGTACAGTGTTTACATAAGTCTCCTTCTGCTGCCTTCAGACCAAGATGTAAAACTCTCAGCTCCTTCTCCAGCGCTATGTCTGCATGCACTCTGCCATGTTTCCTAGTAACATGATAATGGACAAAACCTCTGGAACTGTAAGCCAGCCCAATGAAATGTTTTCCTTTATGAGAATTTCCATGGTCATGGTGTCTCCACATCAATAAAATCTCAATGCAGACAGGCATGCACCACCTACCCAATCTCTAAGCATATGTGTTAGGGAACTCATTTACACTCGCTCATATATTTGAAATTCTGGCAATACCAAGTGCTGTCTTAACATATCATTTCAAATGATGGTCTATCTTTCTATCTCTCTATCTCTCTATCTCTCTATCTCTCTATCTATCTATCTATCTATCTATCTATCTATCTATCTATCTATCTATCTGTTTATCTACCTATCTGCCTATCCATCCATCTATCTATCTATCATCATAGATACATATATGATTGACAGATATATAGCAAGATATATATATGGAAGTGGTGATTTTGTTTAACTTTTATTAATTTACACTTTATTCACTTTGTATCCCCCCATAAGCCCTCCCTCCCCCCTCCCAATCCCCCCTCTCCTCTTCTTCATGCATGCCCCTCCCCAAGTCCACTGATAGGGGAGGTCCTCCTCTCCTTCCTTCTGGTCTTAATCTATCAGATCTCATCAGGAGTGGCTGCATTGTTATCTTCTGTAGCCCAGTAAGGCTGCTCCGCCCTCAGGGGGAGGTAATCAAAGAACAGGCCAATCAGTTCATGTCAGAGGCATCTTATTTTTATTTTTTCTATTTTTAATTTTTCATTATTTATTTTTGTAGTTTTAATTTTTGTTTTTAATTTATTCATTATGTATCCAGATTGAACCCCCTTCCTCAACTCCCACAGTCCCATTCTCCCTCTCTCTTCCCCTCATTCCCTTCCCCTAGTCCACTGAATGGGGGAGTACTCTACTATTGTCATCTGCCCATAGCGTAAGTCTCATCAGGACTGTCTGGATCCTCTGCCTCCATGGCCTGGCAAGGCTGCATCATGATAAGAGGGCTAATGTCCAAAATATATAAAGAACTCAAGAAATTAGACACCAACAAACCAAATAATCCAATTAAATAATAGGGTACAGAACTAAGCAGAGAATTCTCAACAGAGAAATATAGAACGGCAGAGAACACTTAAAGAAATGCACAGCATCCTTACTCATCAGGAAGATGCAAATCAAAACAACTCTAAGATTTCATCTTACACCTATCAGAATGGCTAAGGTCAAAAATTCAGGGGAGGGGCATAGGAGAAGAAGTGGGAGGGAGGGTGAGATTGGGAGGGGAGGGGCTACATCTGGGATACAAAGTGAATAAACTGTAATTAATAAAAATAAAATTAAAATTAAAAAATTAACATGGGGAAAAAAAACTCAAGTGACAACACATGCTGGAGAGGTTGTGGAGAAAGGGGAACCCTCATCCATTGCTGGTGGGAATGTAATCTTGTACAACCACTTTGGGAATAAATCTGGTACTTCCTCAGAAAATTGGGAAAAGCTCAGTCTCAAGACCCAGGTATACCATTCCTGGGCATACACCCAAAAGATACCCCACCATTCATTAAGGACATTTGATGAACTATGTTCAAAGCAGCTTTATTTGTAATAGCCAGAATCTGGAAACAACCCATATGTCCTTCTGCAGAGGAAGGGAGTGGTCATCTTAGATCATCCATTTGGTCAGGTGAATCTTTTATCTCTCTACAGATTCATGAGTGAATCCAGCTGAGATCTACTGCTTATCTCCAAAACTTGCAGAGCTACTTAGCTATCTTAAAGTTGTATCAAGAAAAATAAATTTGGTGGTTGTGGCACAGGTCTTCAGGCCTAGGACTTGGGAGGCAGAGGCAGGCAGATCTTGTCTAGTTCAAAGCCAGCCTGGTCTACAGAGCTTGGTCTAGGATAGCCAAGGCTGCAAAAAGAACATCTTGTCTCCACAAACAAAACAAAACAACAAAAAATAATAAATTGGCTTGCTTTAGGACACTATAGTTCAAGTTAGTTAGGTAGAAATTGTTTCCTAGTAAAATGTTCCTACATTTTTTTATTTTAAAAAGACAATCTCTTTTTCCAACATTTTTTGTACTTTCTTCCTAAGTTTTAGGTTTTTGTGCACTGCTTTATTAATGATTAATATGCTGTCCTTATAGTTTTATCCCACCCAAAAATAGAATGGATATTTCAAGTATATGAGGATTTAGTTATGTATTTTTTTCTGCTCTGATTCAAATTCCCATAAAACACAGAATGGATATTTAGCAAGTGTTTAATTACTTAATACCTCCTAGAAATTTAGTTTATTCCTATGTATGGAATATTTGGTCCTTTTCCTTAACTAAAATTTTTCTTTTTTCTTTACTTTGGTTAATATATTCACAGTTACCAGTTTCATGATATTAAAATAATTGAATATGCTAAAATGTACAGGAGTTACTCTGAAATTATAAAATAATATCCCAACAGGCCAAATCATAATTACTTCCTTTAACATTAATATATGATGACACTCTTTTACTGTACAAAATGTAGCTTATGATAATTTCTAATGTAGTTACTATTTCATATAGATGTTGTATTTTTTTTAAAGACAAGAATTGCTACTTGCACCCTGTATGCCCTTTTAGTAAGTAAAAATATAGATTCAAGAGAACTATGTGAAGTTTGTTGATAGGTATAAGCATAGCTACTCAGTGTATAGGTCTTCACATCAGTTGTAGAATTCAGATTGTAGAATTCAGGTTATTCCCTTAAACATATTGAGTATGATATTAAGATTTGTCCACTCCAAATTAAAAAAATACATTGGCTTTGATACAACTTTATCAATAATTTGATACTATATTTTATTAATGAGAGAATCAACTTCCTTTTTAAAAAGGAAATATATTAAAAATGCTATAGAAAAGTTGTGTTTCTTTTATTGATATACATAGCTAATAACTGTAATATTTAAAAGGACATTTTCAAAAATGTCCTTAAGGTTTTTTTTTTTTATTTTCCTAAAAGTTAAAAGCATGATCATTCTGCTTAACAACCTTAAAAGAGTTGTAAAATATTGGGAACATCTCTGAGTTCATAATAATAAAACAGCATAATTTTTCAAGACACAGTAATTATGCTGGCTCTCACCCCATTACTGATATAATGTGAAGCTAATAAGCCAAGTAATTAGTATGCTCTAGGTCAGACTCTTCACCTCAGTAACTGAAGGGCAAAGGAAGACAGAGCTGTGTAATATTAAACATACAAGCAAAGGAGCAGTAACGCATTATAATGAAAATTTGAAAGACCCCTTGAGAATTAATGGATTTCTTTTGATCACAGAAAAAAATAAACGAGACTAGTTTTTAAGCTTAGAGAAAGTTACGACACCTTCAACTATACTGCTAATAGATGTAAGTAACATACACACACTGTTAAAAGTAGCATATTACATATATGTCAGTCATAAGTCAGTGTGTTCTGCTCCAGTTATTGCAGTCTCTTTTTTATATCTAATATTAATTTTTTTCTGTTTTTTTAAATTTTATTTTATTAATTACACTTTATTCACTTTGTATCCCCCTATAAGCCCCTCCCTCTTCCCCTCCCAGTCCCACCTTCCCTCCCCCTTCTTCACACATGCCCCTCCCCAAGTCCACTGATAAGGGAGGTCCTCCTCTCCTTCCTTCTGATCTTAGTCTCTCAGATCTCATCAGGAGTGGCTGCATTGTCATCTACTGTGGCCTGGTAAGGCTGCTCCCCCCTCAGGGGGAGGTGATCAAAGAGCAGGCCAATCAGATTATGTCAGAGGCAGTCCCTCTTCCCATTACTATGGAACCCACTTGGACACTGAACTGCCATGGGCTACATCTGTACAGGGGTTCTAGGTTGTCTTCATGCCTGGTACTTGGTTGGAGTATGAGTCTCTGGGAAGACCCCTCTGTTCAAATTTTCTGGTTCTGTTGCTCTCCTTGTGGGGTTCCTTTCCTTTCCAGATCTTACTATTTCCCACTTGTTACATAAGATTCCATGCACTCTGCCCAACCGTTGGCCATAAGTCTCAGCGTCTGCTTTGATAATCTGCAGGGCAGAGCCTTTCAGAGGCCCTCTGTGGCAGGTTTCTAGGTTGTTTCCTGTTTTCTTTTTCTTCTAATGTCCTTCCTCTTTGCCTTTCACGATGGGGATTGAGCATTTTAGTCAATGTCCTCTCTCTTAATTAGTTTCTTTAGATGTACAGATTTTAGTAGGTTTATCCTATGTCTTATTGCAGTCTCTTAATTCTAAGTAGATTTTTTTGTTTTGAAAAGGAGCGATAAGTTTGCATCAAAGGTCTCTGCATCAAAGAACTGCTGTCCTCTGAATAAGAAAAGTTTAATAAATTATGATAGTATAATTTTTAAAAGTAAATTCAGTGTAGCTAGATGTAGACAACTATTTTCCTACAGGCCCATGGTTGTGCCAAGCCTGAAACTTAGTGCTGATGCAGGTAAGCTCTCCAAAGCTCAGACAGATGCTGGAGAAAACATCATTCTCCACTCAGTAAAGCTGCTAAGTGATTCAGGCTACTCAGACTACACCCTAACCCAGGAAAACGCTTTCTCTTCTGGATTAACAGGAGTGCTCCCTTTTCTTGTGAACAGAGATGTCCCTGCCACTGTGCTCAGTTTGAGTTATGAGGAAGAAAGGTAGATGACTGGAGAGGGCTTGTGGGACAACACGTAGACGCAAGTAGGTGGGACACCGAGGACCAGGCGGTGAGCTCTGTTGTGGTGCATTATAATAAAGTCTTGCTTGGATGACTATTAAGAGGCACAAAGCCTTTGCAACCTGATGCTCCTAAGTGGCCACTGCATTTATACTGCACTTGTGTGATTGTACTCTTTTTAACCCTGAATCCTAAGTACACTAATAAACCATTATTTCCTAGAAAAGACTTTCAGATCAGTTCCTCATTCATGAAACTGGTCTCGGTAGCATAATGCAATATCTATTTTGCTAGCCCTGTTTAATCGTGCCAAGACAGTATTAGTTCAAGAACATATAGAAAATGAAAAATATATGATAATATTGGTCCTGGAAGTTAATAACATCGCATATGCAACACAAATGATGGATCTTAAAGTTCAAGAATTGATTTGACAGAAGGGTGAAATCAGGGACTGGGTCATACTAAATTAAAGAACGGCGTATGTGCAGCTGCACAAGCTTCGGTGGGCATGCTAAAGGGTGAGAGGTCAGAGAATGAGGTTGGTAAACACGGTAAAGGAAGCAGGATGATATATAGATATATTGAGATAGCCACTGTTGTCCATCTAGCCCAGAGTTTCGGATCATAGTCAATAGCATGAGCAGAATGACCTAGTAAACTGAATCTTCCTTTGTTCATGATTAAGAAAGACGTATGGAACTCAAGTGTATTAGTCATGGCTATAATACCAATATAAAGATAAATGACACAGGCGATTGCCATGAGTTTGTGCCCATATAGGCCATAAGTAAATTGCAGGTATGTCTTGTTTTCAAAAATCTTGTCTTTAAAACTGAAACGAGAAAAAATGGAAATAATGAGAGTAGGGAGGAAAGGGGAGAGAAAAGGGAACAGGAGGAAGTAACTAATGAATAGAAAAAATCTAATGGTAAGGAAAATGTCGTAAGTTTCATCAATAAAACCACACACATCAGACTTAAACCTCCTAAAAGAGATGTGCTGCGCACAAACCAAATGTGTTAGGGAATCAAGGTTTGGGACCCTAGAGCATCTTTGACAACTAAGGCCAGTAGGTTTCTTCATCTTTTTGTGCCCAGGGTTAAACGTCCTGAGATAGGCTATGTCACTTTTTCTCATGCCCAGAAGGAATCTCTACCCTTTGCCCTCAATGAATTCAACTTAATACTAACCTCTTGTACTGTCCTCTCCTTGTTGCGACACACAACTTTTCCTTCAACCCTGTACTTGTTAGAATAGTCTCATTCCTCTGTAGGAGATGGTGTTTTGAAGAAAATGCAAGTTAATGCAGACAAAACTATATTTTCTTTTATTTATTAAAAACCTTTAATTTTCCTTTTATAGAAATCAAGCATTGTAGTCAAGATGACATTACATAAATGTTTAAAAAGAAATATTTTATTTCCTATTCCTTCATTATTATTACTAATTTTATTGAAGTTACTTGGATATTCCTTCTCAAGTGTTTGCAGGGAAAATTTGTTTGTTCTTCCCAGAGTATAATAAAGGATATCTGGATGTCTTCATGTTTTCTGTTATCACAGATATTGTAAGTTTTATTTGTGGTCTTAGGATTTTTGTCACCTTAACATACATCAGAAAAAGATAAAAGTAATATATTGCACCCTTGAGTTAGACTTGTATTTGAATAAATACAGAGACTGTTCTATGTTCTCATTTTTAGAAACTACAGTTGCAGGACTATCAAAGTCACTCTGAAATATTCATGTTATAACTTATATAATATCAGACTTTCCAATAACACACTTTTCCCTGCACTTTATGGTTTTTGCAGGCATTTTTTTCACTCAGTAGAATGAATACACCTTAGACATTTATATAAATCATCAGTAGAGAAATGTTTGTACCTGTCACACTGAACAAATGTTCTACACCCCATTTGCTGCCATGAATCTACCAGCTGACTGCTTATTTATTCATTGTGTTTGCATGTCTGATTTATTAAGGAACTAACCTACATGATTGGGTGCTATAAGTACTATACCAAATTTTATAGAGAACAAATTGAAAGCTTTGGTAGAGTTGAGGAAATGTTCAATTATAATTAGAATCTGAAGGGCTTAACCCTACATAACTTTCAAAGTAAAAACACCTAAAATAAACAGTAATGGTCATATGAAAAAGCTTTGCCACACATCTGAAGCTTCAGAGGCCTTGTAGCCATTCAAACACTTCTTTTGTGTTCATCAGCATATTGAGATCCACAGGAAGCCATGTGTAGTAACTTTCTTTTTTAATATAAAATTTTTCTATTTCAGAGACAGCAATTGAAATTTCTCAGTAGTATATGATAGAGTTCTGCTCATTATAAGTATTAAACATTTCTATTTTATCTTTTCTGTTTAATGTTGTCTCTATTCAAGTTTCAGTGAAAGAAGTCTTATTAAGCCTCACATGTGCAGTCTACCTCTGGGATACTTTTCCAGCCCCTACCTATGCCCCCCTGTAGGCATGTCAAAATAACGTTTCTATGCAAATTGCTGAATCCAAAGCCCCTATACATCCACAAGCTTTATTCTCTTGATATCACTGGCCAGCACCTTTGATAGGATCCTCATGCTCCTGACCATCATCAGCCATTCATTAAGACACCATTTCTCAAGGTTTCTGAGAACACAATGCTCAAGATGTATATTCTAGCTTGGTATTTTAAGATATATTCTTTCATTCTTACCATCTTACCCTTCTTTATGTTAGTATAATGTGCTAATAGCAATTTTACCAGTATGTTCCTGTACATTTCCAGTTACTCTCCATACTTCGTTTGTATTCTTTGTAGATGTTTTTAATGCTTTGAAGTTATATTTGCTTTCACACATTTCATAATCCTTGAAGGTCAAAAAGTTTCTCATGTACTTTTCATCATTTTTAGGTGACAACTCATCCAGGTATATAGAAGAGTATTATTTCTATTCCTCAGATAAAACACCATGACGGAAATTTACTTGAGCAAAGTGTTTTCTGTTTTGTATTTTATCACATAGCTTCTACTCTATCATCCAAGGAAGGAGCCTGAAAACAGGAATTGATACAGAGACCATGCAGGGAAATTATTTACAGGCTTATTCCTTATATTTGTTCAGTCTTCTATGGCGCCCAGGATCATGAACCCAGAAGCAAAACCAGATACAGTGAGTGTGACACTCCACCATGAAATTAAGATCAAGAAACTGGAGCACATGTCTAACTATATGCAAATTTTGTGGGAGCAGCTATACCACTGCTAGGTATATACCCCAAATTTGCTCAAGTACACAATAAGGACATTTGCTCAAGCATGTTTGTAGCAGCTATATTTGTAATAGCCAAAACCTGGAAACAACCCAGATGTCCATCAAAGGAGGAATGGATACAAAAATTGTGGTACTTTTACACAATGGAATACTACTCAGCAATCAAAAAAGAGGAAATCATGAAATTTGCAGGCAAATGGTGGGATCTAGAAAAGATCATTTTGAGTGAAGTATCCCAGAGAGAGAGAAAGACAAACATGGTATATATTAGCTTACATAGATCTACAAGATGTGATAAACATAATGAAATCTACACACCTAAAGAAGATAATCAAGAAAGCGAACACGGGGTAAGATGATCAAACCCTCACTTAGAAAGACAAATGGGATGTGCATTGAAAGTATGACAGGAGCCTACCGCAGAAGGCACCTGAAAGACTGTACCTATCAGTGTTTCAAAACAGATACTAAGACTCATAACCAAACCTTCGGCAGAGTACAGGAAAGGAGAGTTAGTATGATGTGGAAAGGATAGGAGCTCCACAAGCACAGGGTCTTTTCTGAGCCTGAAACTCAACCAAGGACCATGTATGGATATAACCTAGAACCTCTGCTCGGATGTAGCCCTTGGTAGCTCAGTAACCAATTGGTTTCCCATAGTAAGGGGAACAAGGACTATTTCTGACAGGAACTCAATGGCAGGCTCTTTGACCTCCTCACCCCCCAAGGGAGGAGCAGTCCTGTTAGGCCACAGAGGAGGACTTTGCAGCCAGTCCACAAGATACCTGATAAAACAGGGTCAGATGAAAGGGGAGGAGTTCCTCCCCAATCAGTGGACTTGGGAAGGGGCAGGGAGGAGATGAGGAAGAGAGGGTGTGATTGAGAGGGAATGAGGGAGCAGGATACAACTGGGATACAGAGTTAACAAACTGTAACTAATAATAAAAAGAAAAAAAAATAATAAATTGTAAGAAGTAAAATTAAAAAAAATTGTGCGAGCATTTTTCAATGGTGTTTTTCTCTTCCAAAATGACTCTAGTTTTTGTCAAGTTGATATAAAATTAACCAGCACAGCTATCAAACCCATTCTTCCATCTGTTAGCTGGTTTATTCATTATTTCAATTTTTGCACTACTGGATATGAATCCTTTGGCCAGACTATCCTTCAGTGGCTCAAGAATCCATCTTCACGTTTGCGGGCTTCAGCTGTTAAGTGATATGTCTCATATATTCACAGGCCTGGCCGCACTTTTGTGTGGTAGCTGCATCAACGGTAGCTCTATTATGTTTATGCAGATAGAGTAATTTGGGCATCCATTTACAGTGTGGTTTTAGCTGCTGTTTTTATTACAGAATGCTTCCTAGTGTCCTACCACATGTGGAACTATTTTTCACGTTTATTTCACAGTCTCTTCCATAAGGATGTTAATGTACTTACTCCAAATGACTGAATTCTATTCTTCTTTCTTATAATTTGTATAATGTTTTATTACTTTTACTACATGTCCAAAAATTTCTTTATAATATTTGAACTATAAACTATATCTACTTAAGGAAATATAAGTGTTTCCAGTATTACTCAGCCATCGCGTTATAAAAATCTTCTGTATCTTATTGAAACTTTCAAAGTGATCAAAAGGTGCAGGAAGCACTTAGTTAGTAAATAGAGAATGGGTTGTCTAGCTGAAATAAGACAAATGGTTTTGTAATGTTCATCTCCAAAAACATGCTATCCTGAAGTGACTTGTACTGACTTGTTTTGGTTCACTCACTCTTTAAATATTTATTTTTTGAAGCTTCTGTAAAATAACTAAAAATAAAATATAGATTTTTTTCTAGTAGGATGTAGCCATTACCTACTTAAGAGTCCAGATTATAAGAAAGGTCGGATCGCTTTCTGTAATAGATACATTCTTATACACTGCGTATGTATTTTATACTGTTTATATAAAATATTTTTCTGTACACACATTTTAAGTTTTGATGTGACTATTTTGTAGAGCAATTTATCGATTTCATTTTTGTATATCTTGTTTTCCTATTTATATTTTTAACATCTTTCTATTTATTTCCAGTGCATTAAATCTTTCCTTCATTTCAAAACTATACTGATACAGATAGGGGATTTTTTATTAACTTCTTGGATTCAAGATGAAGTGTTACTTTTTTGTATAATATTCTGTCACAGATTGTTGCAATTTTTCTAGATAATCACAAAGTGAATATTGGATTCAGGATAGCCAAAATAGCATAGTTTCATTGTGTTCTTAAGAGATAGTATTGAAACAGATGGAGATCACTGCATAAAGTGACAACCAATCAAAATATGCAGAGTTGTGAGGTCCCGTTCCAATGAGCATCTACAAATACTAGTACACCTAAGACTCAGAAAGCACTGTGGAAGAGGTGGAGGATGATTGCAAGAGCCTGTGTATCAGGGATTTGCTGTGAGGTTGTGTTTCCTAGAAATGTCAAAGACTATGCTCTTAAAGCCTCACCCACATACTGGCCAAATGTGAGCTAAACAAGGAATACATCAATAGACATGCCAACATGGACTGAGAAAACCAACAAGGATCACAGAGTTTGCTATGAGACTGTGACCCAGAAGCTATTCCCATAAAGTCTCAGCAACATGACTGTTCAAACATGAGCTAAACAAGAATGACACTAACAAACATGTCAAAGTGGACAGGGAAGATACCAAGAGGCCTCATCCCTACACAAGGATCTACAAAACACTGAAGCATTCTGGGATTTGGAGAGGTGGTTTTCCCCAGGGAAAAGCACACAAATGTTATCCAATGCTAAACAGTCAGTCCTGAAAACATACATACAAATAACTCTATATAGTCCGAACAGGTTATACTTAGGAGTATGTATGTATAAACATATACACATAAACACACAGATAAACATACACATAACACATACAAATACATATAAAAATCATGCAATAATAATTAGTTGGAAAAAAGGCCAAGAATTTAAAGATGAGTGGGGAAGGGAGTATGTGAAGGTTTGGAGGAAAGGAAGGGAAGGAAGAAATGCTGTAATAAAATAAAATAAACGCAATAAGATAAAAATAAAACAAATGATTTTTAAGAACACATGAGTACCAGATCATGTATAAAATCTAAATATTTTGAGCATAGTACAAACACATAATTTCTTTTAATAATAAATACACGATAAAATATGTAAATATACATAAATCTGTAATTGAAAACATAAATTAAGTTAATAAACAAATAAAGGCAAATAAATAAAGTAAAATGCTTGAGTGATCCATTCAAAAGCCAAAATTTACCTTTATATTAGTAAAATGATACACTAAAATGTTGTCAGTGTAGGAAAATGATACACAAACATGTTGTGTGTGTTATTTATGTACACTAACATGTTATCTATGCATATATATCTATATCTATGTGGATATAGATATATAGATATTGACCTACGATTTGTCTTACCTGCAAGACATGCCAGGGTAATGTGCGCAGAGAACTTCTCCAGTGTCCAGCCAATGACTGTTTTAACTTGAGGCTCATACCATGAGAGACTGGATGGCCTGAAACTGGAAGCCGGATATCCCAAGACCTAGCATAGACGCAAACCCAAAGATTACACAATGACATGATTTCTAACGATATTCTGCCATACTCATAGATTAGTGCCCAATTGTCATCAGAGAGGCTGAAGCAACTGAGAAAAGATAAAGACCCACAGCCAAACATTAGGTTCGAGTGGGGAACGCTATGTAAAAAACGGAAGAAAGTGGCCTGCAGCCAGTCCTGATGAGAGCTGATAGACTAAGATCGGAAGAAAGGAGAGGAAGACCTCCCCTATCAACAGACTTTGGGAGGGACATGCATGGAGAAGGGGAAGGGAAAATGGGATTAGGAGGGGAGGAGGGAAGGGTTATGGGGGGATACAAAGTGAATAAAGCGTAATTAATAAAAATTTAAAAAGAAAAAAGAAAAAAAAAGAAGAAAAAATAACAAAAACAAAAGGGCCGAAGAAAACGGAAAAAAAAGGCCCAAAAAAACAAACAAAAAGGCCCAAAAAGGCCCAAAAAAAATGGAAGGGGCCATCACAGAGTCTGAGTGGGTCTGCTCTAGGTCCATTGCATGTGAATTATGGCTGTATAGCTTGGTGCTCTTATGGGACTCCTCTAGCAGTGCCACAAAAAGAAAACCTGACTTTCTGCCTGCTTTTGGAACCCTTTTCCTCCTACTGTTTCACTTGGTCCAGCCTTGACCTTGTACCTAGTCAAATTGAACCTTATTATAATGTGTTTGCTTTATGTTCCTGGGAGGCTCTTTCATTTATGAAAGGAAAGCGAGGAGGAATGGATCTGGAGAAGAAGGAAGGTGAGGGGAGAACTCTGAGGAATGGAGGGAGGAGAAACTTGGATGGGTTGGAGTGTATGAAAGAAGAATAAATTAAAACAAAACAAAACTGGTAAAAATAAAAACATGATTCTCTGAAAACAATCAACTTAAGTGGCAAAAATAGTGTCATAATTTTCTGGGTAGAAAACATAAAATATAAAAAGTCATAATTTTTATAATTATTATATAAAAATTATTATACAAAAATTCCTTTATAGAACTTAGAAAAAGCATGCTTTCTGTATTCAAGAAACGAAGATGAAGATTATACAACTGGTTATCTGTTTTTGAGTGTATTAACATAACAAAAACTGCAGAGAAAATGTCAAATAATATTTAAGACTTATTGGAAAATTCAAAATCACTTCTCATTTTTTATACCCAAAATAATCTACTACTTTAAATGCTTATTTCTGTGGCTACACAATACACTCATTTTTAATTTAAAATTATTATTATTATTATTTACAACTTATTCACTTTGTATCCCAGCCTCAACCCTCTCCCTCATCTCCACCGGGTCCCTCCCATCCTTCCACTCATGTCCCTTCCCCTGGTCCACTGAGAGGGGAGGTCCTCCTATCTGATCCTAAGCCTATCAGGTCTCATCAGGACTGTCTGGATCCTCTTTCTCTGAGGCCTACCTTACCATGGGGAGGTTATCAAAGAGCAAGCAACCAAGTTCATCCCTGAGATTGTCCCCGTTCCCCTTATTAGGGAACCCCCATGGAGACTGATCTGCCCATGGGCTACATCTGAGCAGAGGGTTTAGGTCCCCTCCATGCATTGTCCTTGGTTGATTTCATCAGTCTCCAGAGGGGGTTTAAAATTATTCACTCTAAACTCTGATCATAGCCCTCTCCCAAGTCCCATTCCTGTCCCACTCTCCCTCACTCTTCACCCCATCCTCCTCTCCTAGTTCTCAGAAAGGGGGAGCCCTCCTCCTCTACCAACTGACTCCAAGCAATAAAGTCTTACCGGGACTGAATGCATACTCTTCCTCTCTGGCCTGGTAAGGCCGCCACACCAGAGGGAAATGATTGAGGAGTAAACAACAGAGTTCATGTCTTAGTGAAGATGCTGTGACCCATTGAGGTCACTTTCTCATTCCTTACATTTTCTCAAGTCCTTGTATTCCTCTGCTTCATTTTCTGTACACTATTTAAGAACTTAACCTTGAATTCACATTTGAAAAATTTTACTTCCCCTACTTTAAAGTCTGCTAATGTTTGATACTTTCTTTCAGTGTTCGATTACAAGTTAAAAATTCCTCTGATCTTAGTCTATCATATCTCATCAAGAGTGGCTGCATTGTCATTCTCTGTGGCCTGGTAAGGCTGTTCTCCCCTCAGAGGGAGGTGATCAAAGAGCAGCCCAAACAGTTCATGTCAGAGGCTAAGATCAGAAGGAAGGAGAGGGGGACCTCCCCTATGAGTGGACTTGGGGAAGCGCATATGTAAAGAAGGGAGAGGGAAGGTGGGATTGGGAGGGGAGGAGAGAGGGGTTTATGGGAGGATACAAAGTGAATAAAGTGTAATTAATAAAAATTAAAAAAAAATTAAATGTCAAAATTTTCATGGAAATAGTTTTGGAACACAAGGTGAATATTATAAGTAATATCTGTGATTATTTTTGCTATGTGTGTACTTTTAAGTGTAATTGGATGCAGTATAGAATCCAAATTAAAAATTGTATTTATTAAGAAAAAAAATTCTCTAGGAGCTTTAAAGTAAAAGCAGAATTATCTTCTAGACTACCAAGAAACTTAAGGTATGTAAATTCTGTTTCCTGATATTTGAACAAAACAAATATTAACACATTGGAAGTCTACAAAATAAACAGAAAAAAAGAGAATACAAAAGGCCAAAAGAAACAGAGACAGACTCCTTTACACACTTATCCAGGAATCTCTTACAAATGAAAAAGTAGAAGCAGTAATATGTAGACATATGTAGCAGAAAGAGAAATTATGTATATATGTATATATATATATATATATATAGAGAGAGAGAGAGAGAGAGATAAATAAATAGATAAAATTTAAGAAAAAAATTTTAGAAAGGAAGGAAGGAAGGAAGGAAGGAAGGAAGGAAGGAAGGAAGGAAGGAAGGAAGAAAAACCCTAAAGGAATATTGTGAAAAAAGGAACCTCTAAAGATACCTTTGATTTCCTTTCCTCTTGTTCATCTACTGCTGGGCATACAGCCTTCCCTTAAGAGAAGTTTGTTTCTGCAATGTGGCTTACTTGGAAGAAAGGAAATTTTCACTTTTAAGTGGTTATCAATTGGAGATTGCTCATGGGTTAAGGATGGGGGCATGTGTCTACGTTTTCCAGCTCTAGGGTTCTGTCTGGTGCACAGCTATGCAGGCCCTATGCATGTTGCCTCAGCTACTGTGATTTTACGTGGGCTTTACCATGCTGACTTAGAAGGCTTTGTTTTCTTGAGGTTCTTAAACTCTCCCTTCTCCTCTTGCACAAAGTTTTCCAAGCCTGGAGGGGAGAGACTTACGGAGACATGGAGACATACCATTTAGAGTTGAGTATCTGTTGTTTTTAACACAATCTCAATCCTTTAGTTTTAAAATAAAGACTCCCCCTGAGGGGGGAGCAGCCTTACCAGGCCGCAGAGGAAGACAATGCAGCCATTCCTGATGAGACCTAACAGACTCTGATCTGAAGGAAGGAAAAGAAGTCCTCCCCTACCTGTGGCCTTGGGAGGGGCATGCATGGAAAGGAGGAGGAAGAGAGGGATTGGGAGGGGAGGAAGGAGGGAACTACAGGGGCGATACAAAGTAAATAAAGTGTAATTAATTTAAAAAAATGAAAATAAATAAATAAATAAAGACATAGGATCTAGATACTGGAGTGAAAGACTACTAACTCAGAGAGGCAGAGAAAGCACCCAGCTGGTCTTCCTCCTCATCTGATATCCCAAAAGGCCATGTCAAAAAACTCAAACTGAATGTCCCTCCCTTCTACTTCCTGTGAATCTCTCTGTCCTCCTGACTTGCTCTTCATGGTTTTTCCCTATTTTCACATCCTATAAACTGGTTGCTTGTTCCACCTCTTAAACAAGGCTAACTTTATTAACCCTTTTTACAATACTCAAACATCAAGCTCTTGGATTAAAGGTGTGCACTAAACACAACTTTTCTAGTAAACAACACAGTCTTGGGTTCACATTGTAATAAAAAATCCAGCAACAAGTATTCTAAGGTCTCTTGTTCTCTGTATAATGTCTGGCTGTAGGTCTCTATGTTTGCTTCCATTGGCTGCCTGAGGAAGCATCTCTGAAAATGACTGAACAAGGCATTTATCAAGTCAGAATGGCATTATTTTTAGGAGTCATTTTATCTCTACTTACTTTATTTATTATTTAGAATAGTAGTATTTGGTTTTACCCTATGTGCATGGGCTAACTTGTTTCAGCTTATTCATCAGCAGATATGTGCTTGATCTCATGGAGTGGGCCCTGAGTGGAGTCAGATACTGCTTAGTTACTCTCACAAGCTTTGAGCCAACATTGCACTAGCATATCTTGCAGGCTAGACACCATTTTAGATCAAAGGCTTGTTATTTACTTTTCTCCTTTGGATG
This sequence comes from Rhombomys opimus, assembly GCA_010120015.1. Lineage (NCBI taxonomy): Eukaryota > Metazoa > Chordata > Mammalia > Rodentia > Muridae > Rhombomys > Rhombomys opimus. The sequence continues at coordinate 220,612 of REGO01000580.1, forward strand.
CATGCAGGGTACCTTCTTTTACCAAGGAAGTGAAAACATAGCAATGAAGGCTCTATATAAACACTAGTTCAACTTCTCCATGTTTGATGAGTTGTCTTAAGCCATTGTGCCTTACTGTCACTTTGTGAGAAGAAACCTATAATTTTGGCAACAGCCTGGGTTGTTTGGGATACCCATGGAAACCAATTCACTAATAATTCAATTACATGTAACCCAACCCCAGTACTGGCAGGTTCATTTGGTGATAAGACATGGCTACTTGGAAATATATAACCCCATTACTTGGCAACTACATTTAGAGTGCCTTCATATATGTATACATTTTAGGAATCTTCTCCTATGAGGTTTCCATATGACTGCTTAAATGCCCCTTAATTTTAGATATCCTTCCTCATGTACTCCACTAGTCCTCCTCTTGCCTCTCCAGTTGATCCCGCTGTTCCAGTCTCCAATACATCAATAACTACCTATTTCATTTCTTTTGTGTAGGGAGACCTTTCCGCCCTGCCTACTCCCTTACTCTATACCTAACTTCTACGGATCTATGGATTATAACTTTGTTATCATTTTACTTGTTAAATATTCACATGTAAATAAATGCAAACTGTACTTGTTTTGCTGCGTCTGGAATACCTGGTTAAGGATGATTTTTTTCAAGTTCCAACTTGCACATTTCATGTCACTTGGATATTGGAGTAATTCTCCAATAGGGTAAAGTATCATATTTCTTCATCCATTTTCCTACTGAGAAACTTTTCTAGGTTGTTTTCAATTTCTGGCTATTAAGAATTAGGCATCAATGAATATGGTTGAAATATTGTCTCTGTAATAGGATGAAACATCCTTTGGGAATACACCCAAGAGCGGTATAGTTAGATATTAAGGTAGATCAATTCTAATGCCGAGAAGCCTCTACACTGATTTCGATAGTGGCTGTACAAGTTTTGAGTCTCAGCAGCAGTGGAAGGGTGTTCCCGATACTCCATGTTCTCAAATACATGAGCTCTCACTTGTTTTATTAATGTGATCCATTCTGACTTGTAACAATCTCAAAGTTTTGTTATATTCTGATGAGTAAAGATGCTGAACATTTCTTTTTTTCCTAGGCATTTGAGCTTTCTCTTTTGATAATTCTTTCTTTATATCTGTACTCCATTTTTAAATTGTGTTATTTGTTTGCCCAGTATCAAGTTTTTTTAATATGTTTTGAATATCAGTCCTCTATTGGACGTGTAATTGATAAAAAAAAAAAAAAAGTTCATTCTGTAGCCTGCTGCTTTGTACAAATGATGGTGTCCTTAGTCATGCAAACGCTTTTCAGTTTCATGAGGTCCCATTTAATTATTAGTCTTAGTTCCTGTGCTTTCTCCAGAAAGCCTTTTCCTGTGCCAACGACTACAAGACTATGATACACTTTCTCCTCTATCAGGTTCAGTGTATCTGGTTTTATGTTGATGTCTTTGATCTAATTGGAATTGAGTTTTGTGTAGGGTGACAAGTATGGATCTACTTGGATTCTTCTCCTTTAAGCCAACTAGGTTGACCAGTGCAATTTGATAAAGATACTGTGATTTTTTTTTAAAGTGTGTATTTCTGGATTCTTTATCAAAATTATTTTTCCCTGTGTCTGTGGATTTATGTCTTGGTCTTCAGTTCAAATCCATTAATCAACATATCTTTTTTTTTTGGTGCCAATAACATACTTTTTGTGCTAAGACATAGCTCTGTAATACAATTTGAAGTCAGGGATGGTGATATCTCTAGCAGGTCTTTTACTTTTCAGCATTGTTTTTAGCTATCCTGGGTTTTTGTTTTCCATATGAAGCTAAAATTTTTCCATTCAAGTCTGTGAATAATTGTGTTGGAATTTTGCTGGGGATTGCAGTGAATGTGTGGATTGCCTCTCATAGGATACTGAATTTTAGTGTATGAGTCCTAGAAGCATGGGCAAGCGTTCAATCTTATGACACTTTCTGCAAATTGTTTCTTCGATGTCTTAAAGGGTTTTTTTTTTTTTTAGTATTCATCACAGATAGAAATTATTTTTTTCTTTTTATTATTAGTTACATTTTGTTAGCTCTATATCCCATCTGTATCCCATTCCCTCATTCCCTTCTTTCATATGATTCCCTGTACTCTGCCGATGGTTTGGTTATGAGTCTTAGAATGTTCACTTTCTTGATCAATCCCACCCTCTCTTCCTCATCTCCTCCCTGCCACTTCCCAAGTCCACTGATTGCGGAGGACCTCCTCCCCTTTCATCTGACCCTGTTTTATCAGGTATCTTCAGGACTGGCTGCAAAGTCCTCCTCTGTGGCCTAACAGGACTGCTCCTCCCTTGGGGGGTGGGGAGGTCAAAGAGCCTGCCATTTAGTTCCTGTCAGAAATAGTCCTTGTTCCCCTTACTATGGGAAACCAATTGGTTACTGAGCTACCAAGGGCTACATCCAAGCAGAGGTTCTAGGTTATATCCATACATGGTCCTTGGTTGAGTGTCAGTCTCAGAAAAAACCCTGTGCCCAGATATATTTGGTCCTTGTGGAGCTCCTACTCTTTTCACATCATATTAACTTCCCTTCTTTCATATGATTCCCTGTACTCTGCCAATGGTTTGGTTATGAGTCTTAGTATCTGCTTTGATACACTGCTAGGTAGAATCTTTCAGAGACCTTCTGTGGTAGACTCCTGTCATACGTTCAATGCACATCCCATCTGTCTTTCTAAATGAGGATTGATCATCTTACCCCATGTTCACTTTCTTGATTATCTTCTTTAGGTGTATAGATTTCATTATGTTTATCATATCTTGTAGGTCTATATAAGCGAGTATATACCATGTTTGTCTTTCTCCTTCTGGGATATTTCACTCAGAATGATCTTTTCTAGATCCCACCATTTGTCTGTAAATTTCATGATTTCCTCATTTTTGATTGCTGAGTAGTATTCCATTGTGTAAAAGTACCACAATTTCTGTATCTATGCCTTCCTTGAGGGACATCTGGATTGTTTCTATGTTATGGCTATTACAAATAAAGCTGCTATAAACATGGTTGAGCAAATGTCCTTGTTGTGTACTTGAGCCAATTTTGGGTATATACCTAGCAGTGGTATAACTGGGTCGTGAGGAAGCGCTATTCCTAATTGTCTGAGAAAGCTCCAGATTGACTTCCAAAGTGATTGTACCAGTTTACATTCCCACCAGCAATGGAGGAGGGTTCCCCTTTCTCTACAACCTCTCCAGCATGTGTTGTCACTTAAATCTTAGAAATTAATTTTATTTAGAACATTTTAACATAAATCCATTTAAAAATTAATTTTATTTATATATTTATTTTTTAATTTTAATTTTTAAATTAATTACAGATTACTCATTTTGTATATCAACTGTAGCCTCTTCCTTTATTCCCTCCCAATCCCCTCCCACCTCCCTGATCTCCTCCCATGCCCTGCTGCAAGTCTACTGATATGGGCGGTCCTCCTCCCCTTCCATCTGACCCTAATCTATCAGGACTGGCTGCGTGGTCTACCTCTGTGGCCTGGCAAGGCTGCTCCCCTCTGGAAGGGGAGATGATCAAAGAGTAGGTCACTGAGTTCATGTCAAAGAAAGTCCCCGTTCCCATTACTAGGAAACCTACTTGGATACTGAGCTGACACAGGCTACATCTGAGCAGGGGTTCTAGGTTATCTCCATGC
>REGO01000580.1:265358-286955 GCA_010120015.1 Rhombomys opimus
GGAGATAATTAATGACTATGTAGCAGCCTAGTATCATGTTAGTCATAGACTTTCAGATGATGTCTTCATTAAATTCATCACAGGATCTGTGCATTGATCATTTCCTACAGGGTAGTCTAGCCTGATTTAGTTTAAAGTAGAAATATTATACTAATTCAGAAATTTTAAATTGCTTTTGATTAAGCATACTAGCATGTTTCATGTTCTTCCAATATTTTCCATTTTTTGACTTCTGATAAATCTTGTCACAGAAGGTCACACAAGGTTTGAACATTTCTTGTATCTAACTCCCGACAATGTAGGTCACCATTACCTAGATAATTTCACTCTATGGCTATGTTTAAGTTCTCCTGTTACCAAGTATTGTCTAACATTCATTCTTTTCCTCATCTGCTATATTCTTCATATTCTGAAAGGTCACTGCTATTTGAAACGTCCTGTAGAGCTAACTTTCAACCTCACCCTGTGTGTAGGTGAAAGCCTGCTCTAATCAGTGAACTCCAGACAAGTGCTGCCATCTTCAGGGGGGTCATCTCCCTAAACACTTCCTAACTCTTAAAAATTTTAAAGAGATTGACAATTACTAGTAGCTCACAATTTAAAACACCTTCAGCTATTCCATATAATAATAGTGCTTCTTAATACAACGATTTTATTCAATATTATTAATGTACCAGTTTACACATGAGAAAAATATGACCAAATGGTCAATATTATGACCAAACTCATGTCTCTACAGAGGAGAAAGCCTAAACTACCATGCTCCTGAGTTAGGACTTGAATAACTAATCATTAATTTTTCCTGCTCCTCTGCCACAGTGCTGGTCCTGTACTCACATGGGAATATATTTATTACTGATGCGATGCTCAGTTTCTCATCCTAACAGTCTTGGTAAGATATCCTCAGATATAGCTTAATCCCTACAGTTGATAGTGTCAGCATTAAAAAAAAAATACATTATAGTTAAAACTTTGTTCTGAGTTTAGAGATGTTCTGCAGACAATTGAAGACAGTTCAGGTGTCAGCAAACTGGAACACGGGGCAGCGGAAGTGTGTTTGGGGAAGAGCAAATCTACTCAGTGGTATCTGGTGATGGATCATTCATTCAGCTGGATTTAGCAATATTCAAATATTTTATGTAGATTTCTGTAAGACACTTTAAAAATTCTTTGTCAGCAGAAAAAAGTTAATTAAAACCAAAGTACAAGGAATTATAAACTTTTTCATCCCTTTTATAGTAATATTTTAAATGTTTAGCATATTAGTATAGTCCAATAAATATTGCATAGCAATACTATATTACATATCAAATTAGATAAAGTAATAATGAAGGTATGAAATATAATAGTAGTGAACAGATTTCAACTAGTAGATGACATTCACATTTATTTTATTTAAATGATAAAGTTAAATATAAAGAGAAACTTTTAAATGAACTTTAAACTATTTTATTATGAAAGTTAACAAAATGTGCATAGAATCCAAAATTATTAAGTTCTTCTCATTTAGTTAAAACGTTATAAGTATTTCCTAGCATTTTCTGTGTCTTTTGTTATCATACCTTTTATCCTAGTATAAACTGTTAATGCGGCATTTATGACATTTACTTTTCTAAATCTAAAATATAAATTCTAAAATCTAAACACACTTTGGACTTTGTTTATGATCTGCATATATTCTGCTCTTCCTAATTTTTCTCAGTCGTATGTTCTTTAAGTTCTTTCTTCCAAGTTTTGCCTATTTATTCAAAGTTTTGTTTTTATGGGTCTGATGTTTTCCATATGCTGCAGCTCATCTATGCATTGTAAGATAACCATATCCATATGCTATAGTTCATCTAAACACCATAAATATTTACACTGTTTTTAGTCTTGATGTATGTAAGCAATGCTGTTACCAACTCTGTGCATATTTATGGAAGCATACATATCATCCCTGTGCAGTATAGATCCAGATATTGAAACGCTGAGTTGTACCTTATGCATATCTTCTTTACGGAACACTTCCTAATCTTTTTCCTGTGTTTTTCTACTTATATGTCTGACATAAGATATTTTCATATTCCCCTAACATTGCTCTACATTTTCTCAACATTCATGTTGTATAATATCTTAAAATATGTTGAGTTTGTGACAATATCCCAATGGGTGGTAATTTGCTTTTCATTTATTACTGACAAGGTGAGAACACTTTTGTCTTTTACAGCATTTGCGTTTCCTATCTTTCGAAGCGACTTTTTACATTGTTAGACAAAAGTCTGTTTATGGGGTTCTATATTTGATTATTTGCAGTATTGGGGCTCAAAACACAGGTATCATACATTTCAGAAGAGCTCTACTGCTGGACCACCCCCTCTGCATCTGTCACCTTTCTCACTAATCAATTAATATGTTTAATATATCCTAAGGGCAAAGGAGTTTTATTTCATTTTATTTTTGAAGTTATAATTGTAATATTCCTCTCTTCCATATTCTTCCCTTCAAACCCTCTCATTTACCTATCCTTTCTCTCTTTCTAATACATGGCCCCTGTTTAATTAATTGATATTACATATTCAATTTAAATGTAAACTGCTAGTATGGATAGTTACTTGTATGGCTAATTATTTCTTATTTGACAATCAATTGATTCTTTCCTGAGGAACACTATTTTTCCAGCTTTTAGAATGTTTGATAGACGTAGTTCTTTGTGTAGGATTAAGGCCTTGTGGGCTCTTCCCCAGCCACATTGGCTTGCTTACTGGTGACAGCCTTGTTCAGGTCACCTGTGTACAGCCATTTTGATGAGACTTTATTGACTTTATGGGCGTTGCTTCTGGAAGTTTTAGGAGACACAAGTCTCACACAAACTCCCTGATACTTAGGCAACCAACTGTCTTACCTAGCTATGACATCTATAAACTGCATAATTAACCAGCATATGCTATAGTTGCAGAAGGAATATACACACCCTGTCAATAACACACAGCTCTCTCACTGCAGGTAAAACTCATTTAACAAGAGGGAAAACACATGTGGTGATGAAAAGCTACCTAACTGCTCAGTGCTAGTAAAGTCATGGATATTGGCATAGAAATTACCACCATGAATTTACCAAACCATCACATTACCTGACAACAATCTAAACATTTGTCCTTATACACAGAGATAAGGACATGTTCACTTCAGCAACATGTTTTTTAAATTTGTTTATTTATTATAATTTATTCACTTTGTATCCCCACTATAGCAGACTCCCTTGTCTCCTCCCAATCTCACCCAAGCTCCCTCTTCTCCCCTTATGCCCTTTCCCTAGTCCCCTGATAAGAAAGGTCCTCCCTTTCTATCTGACCCTAACGTATCAGGTATCATTAAGGATAGCTGCATCATCTTCCTCTGTGGCCTATCAAGGCTGCAACCTCCAGAGCGGGGAGGGTGACACACCCACTTATAAGTGGATATTAGCCATATAATATACGATAAACATACTAAAATCTATAGCCCTAAAAAAGTTAGACAACAAGGAGGACCCTAGAGAAAATGCTTAATCCTCATTCAGAAGAGCAAACAGGATAGACATCCAAAGATGGAGAAGACAGGGAACAGGACAGGAGCCTTCCTCAGAGAACCCCTGAAAGACTCTAACCACCAGGGTATTGAAGATGCTGAGACTCAGCCAAACTTTAGGCAGAGTGCTAGAAACCTTATGGAAGAAAAGGGAGATAGAAAGACCTGGAGGTGACAGGAACTCCACAAGGAGAAGAACAAAGCCAAAATACCTGGGCCTGGTGGGCCCTGCAGAGAACAATAATCCAAATGACTTGTTTTTAAACGCATTTAAAACAGGTTATCCTATTCTCTGGTTTATCTCTCTTACTATGTGAAGTTTTTCTTCTTTTTAAGTTATTATTTATTACAGTTTATTAACTTTGTATCCCTGCTGTAGCCCCTCCACCCCTCACTATTCTCCTCCCATGCCCCTCCTTCAGTCCACTGATAGGGGAGGTCCTCCTCCCCTTCCATATGACCCTCCCCTATCAGGTCTCATCAGGACTAGGTGCATTGTCTACCCCTATGGCCTGGTAAGGGTCTGTCCCCCAGGGGAAGGTGGTAAAGTACTGGCTACTGTCTTTATATCAGAAAAAGCTCCTGCTCCAGCATGCACAGAAACTAAACACTATGTAAAATTTTAATAGGAAAGAAATTAAGAGCTACTGTACATGTCTTGAGACACTTCTCCAGACAGTAAAGAAGAACTAAACAAAAGCACAGTATAAAGAAAAGTCTTTCTAAGTGAGGATTGATCATCGTACCCTGGGTCCTCTTTCTTGTTTATCTTCTTTACATGGATAGATTTCAGTATATTTATCCTATCTTAAAGGGCTATATAAGTGATAATATACCATGTGTGTCTTTCTGATTTTGGGATACCTCACTCAGGGTGATCTTTTCTAGATCCAACCATTTGCCTGCAAATTTCATGATTCCCTTGTTTTTAATTGCTTAGTAGTATTCTATTATGTAAAAGGACTACAATTTCTGTATCCATTCCTCAACTGAGGGATATCTGGGTTGTTTCCACGTTCTAGCTATTACAAATAAAGCTGCTACAAACATGGTTGAGCAAATGTCCTTGTTGTGTACTTGAGCCTCTTTCGGATATATGCCTAGGAGTGGTATAGCTGGATCTTGCAGAAGCACAATTCCTAATTGTCTGAGAAAGAGCCAGATTGATTTCCAAAGTGGTTGTACAAGTTTGCATTGCCACCAGCAATGGAGGAGGGTTCCCCTTTCTTCACAACCTCTCCAGCATGTGTTGTCGATTGAGATTTTGATCTTAGCCATTCTGATGGGTGTCAGGTGAAATCTCAGGGTCGTTTTGATTTGCATCTCTCTGATGGCTAAGGAAATTGAGCATTTCTTTAAGTGTTTCTCTGCCATTCTGTATTCCTCTACTGAGACTTCTCTGTTTAGCTCTGTACCCCATTTTTTAATCACATTGTTTGATTTGCTGCTTTTTAACTTCTTTAGCTCTTTATATATTCTGGATATCACCCGTCTGTCAGATATAGGATTGGTGAAGATCCTTTCCCAGTCTGTAGGCTAACTATGTCCTTTGCTTTACAGAAGCTTTTCAGCTTCATGAGGTCCTTTTTATCGATTGTTGCTCTTAGAGCCTGTGCTGTTGGTATTCTGTTCAGGAAGTTGTCTCCTGTGCCAATGAGTTCCAATGTCTTACCCACTTTTTCTTCTAACCAATTCAGTGTATCTGGTTTTATGTTGATATCTTTGATCCACTTGGACTTTAGTTTTGTGCAGGGTGATAAATATGGGATGGACATTGGATGTAGGACCAAACAAGTAACAGGACAGGAGCTTACCACAGAGTGCCTCTGAAAGACTCTACCTAGCAGTGTATCAAAGCAGATATTAAGACTCATAACCAAACCTCCGGCAGAATGCAGGGAAAGAAAAAAAAAAAAAAAAAAAAAAAAGGGGCGGGGGGAGTTAATATGACCTGGAGAGGACAGGAGTTCCACAAGGACCAAATATATCTGGGCACAGTGGTCTTTTATGAGACTGTTTTTCCAAACAAGGACCATGTATGGATGCAACCTACAGCCCCTGCTCAGATGTAGCCCTTGGTAGCTCAGTATCCAAGGGGTACACTAATAAAGGGAACAGGGACTGTTTCTGACATGAACTCGATGGTGGGTTCTTTGACCCCCCACCCCACCAGGGAGGAGTAGCCTTGCTAGGCCACAGAGGAGGACTATGCAGCCAGTCCTGAAGACACCTGATAAACTAGGATCAGATGGAAGGGGAGGAGGTTCTCCCTGATCAGTGGACTTGGAAAGGGGCAGAGAGGAGATGAGGGTGGAAAGGTGGGATTGGGAGGGAAAGAGGGAGTGGGATACAGCAGGGATACAAAGTTAATAAACTGTAACTAATATTAAAAACATAAAAATTAAAAAGAAAAGTCTTATAATCCTATTGTATATTATATATAATTTTACATATATATATCATATATAATGAGCTATGTTAAACAGTTTACATCTGTCTATTAATATTGTTTTTTAACTTTTTTATTTTTTATTAATTACAGTTTATTCACTTTGTATCCCCCCATAAGCCCCTACCTCCTCCCCTCCCAGCCCCACCCTCCCTTCCCCTTCTTCTCGATTGCCCCTCCCAAGTCCACTGATAGGGGAGGTCCTCCTCTCCTTCCTTCTGATCTTAGTCTATCAGATCCCATCAGGAATGGCTGCATTGTTATCTTCTGTGGCCTGGTAGGGCTGCTCTCCCCTCAGGGGGAGGTGATCAAAGAACAGGCCTATCAAATTATGTCAGAGTCGGTCCCTCTTCCCATTACTATGGAACCCAATTGGATACTACTGTCACAAACTACATCTGTGCAGGGGTTCTAGGTTATCTCCATGCATGTTCCTTGGTTGGAATATGAGTCCCTGGGGAGACCCCTATGTTCAAATTTTCTGGTTCTGTTGCTCTCCTTGTGGGGTTCCTGTCCTCTCCAGATCTTACTATTTCCCACTTATTACTTAAGATTCCATGCACTTTGCCCATCAGTTGGCCTTAAGTCTCAGTGTCTGCTTTGATAGTCTGTAGGGCAGAGCCTTTCAGAGGCTGTCTGTGGCAGGTTCTTAGGTGTTATTGTAAAGGAACTATATAGACAGAAGATACTCTTAAGTATATATCTGATATATGATGGAAATAATAACTCTTATATAAATGCTTTTATAGATATCTAATCTTACAAATTAGTAAGAAAACAGAAAACCATGTAGATGTAAAGAATTAATAGGTAGTATTGTACATAAGCTATTAAGTATGAATGGCTTATTTCTATGAAATTGAAAGTTTATTTGTAGGATGTAATTGGGTACATCCTTCTGAGGTCTATTGGCTTTTCTCTCTTACCTTTATAGATTTTTCCTCAATATACAATCACATGAAGGAATCATGAGACAAAATAATGCAGTTATTAATAAATCAACTAAAAGACAAGTTAAAATGAATACCAGAATTGCCTTGGTCATTAGAAATTTCAGTTTAGTTTTGAATTTTCTTTGCCAAAGGACCAAAAACGGAGTTGACATTTCACCACTTCACAAGTACCACCAAGCTAATATTCATTCAGAAGGCAGTCCATCCTTGGCATACTTAATAGTTATAGTACATAATTGAAGCATGACATAATTGATATACTATAATCAAAAGGATTCTACAGTTAATCCTGTAAATCATTACTCCCTGAAATAACACTCTGTATGTTTAAAAGCTTGGTGTAAGTAACCAACTGACTGTTGAAGCCATTCAAATGTCATGAGAGCTAAATGACATTTCCAGTAAGAAACCATGAGAGCCACTAATGCAGCATTTGTTATTCTGCTGTGTTTTGGCTTCAATAAATATCATATTAGAAAAAAAATAAGAGAGAGTGAACCTTTTCTAGATTTATTTTTATTTTTTATTTTTTTATTATTAGTTACATTTTATTAACTCTGTATCCCAGCTGTATCCTGCTCCCTCATTCTCTCACAAAACCTCCCTCCCTCCCTCATCTCCTCCCTGCCCCTTTCCAAGTCCACTGATTGGGGAGGACCTCCTCTCCTTTCATCTGACCCTGTTTTATCAGGTATCTTCAGGACTAGCTGCAAAGTCCTCCTCTGTGGCCTAGCAGGGCTGATCCTCCCTTGGGGGGTGGGGAGGTCAAAGAGCCTGCCATTGAGTTCCTGTCAGAAATAGTCCCTGTTCCCCTTAGTATGGGAAACCAATTGGTTACTGAGCTACCATGGGCTACATCTGAGCAGAGGTTCCTAGGTTATATCCATATATGGTCCTTAGTACAGTGTCAGTCTCAGAAAAAAAAATCCCTGTGCCCAGATATATTTGGTCCTTGTGGAGCTCCTATCCTCTCCACATCATACAAACTCCCCTTTCTTTCATATGATTCCCTGTACTCTGCCGAAGGTTTGGTTATGAGTCTTAGTATCTGTTTTGATACACTGCTAGGTAGAGTCTTTCAGGGGCCCTCTGCGTTAGGCTACTGTCCTGTTACTTGTTTTCTCCTATGTCCAATGCACCTCCCATTTGTCTTTCTAAGTGAGGATTGATCATCTTACCCCATGTCCTCTTTCTTGTTTATCTTCTTTAGGTGTATAGATTTCATTATGTTTATCATATCTTATAGGACTTAGGACTATATGAGTGAGTATATACCATGTGTGTCTTTCTCCTTCTGGGATACCTCACTCAGAATGATCTTTTCTAGACCCCACCATTTGCCTGCAAATTTCATGGAGAAAGAAGTTTTATCCTTACTTTCAAGGTGACAAATTCCAGAATGTTTTACTAATATTGTGGATATTTCTATTAAAATGTATTGTGGAGCAAACAGGAAACAGGACAGGAAGCCTATCACAGAAGGACTCTGAAAGACTCCACCCAGCAAGGTATGAAAGCAGATGCTGAGACTCTTAACCAAACTTTGGTCAGAGTGCAGGGAATCCTATGAAAGAATGGGGAGGTCAGGAACTCCACAAGCAAAGAAACAGAACCAAAATATCTGGGCACAGGGGTCTTTTCTGAGACTGATACTCCAACCCAGGACCATTTATGGATATAACCTAGAATCCATGCTCAAAGATAGCCCATGGCATCTCAGTATCCAAGTGGGTACCCTAGTAAGGGGAACAGGGACTGTCTCTGGGACTCTGTCATGAACTCAGTGGCTGACTCTTTGACACCCCCCCGCCCAGGCTGGAGAAGCCTTGCCAGGCCACAAAGGAAGACAATGCATCTAGTCCTGATGAGACCTGATAAGCTATGGTCAGATGGAAGGGGAGGAGGACCACCCTTATCAGTGGACTTTGAGAGGGGAATGGGAGGAGATAGGGGGGCGGTTACAGTTGGGATACAAAGTGAATAAACTATAATTAATATAAAATATAAATAAAATAAAATGTATTGTGAAAAGGATTCACCTGTACTTTGATGTAGTGGTAGTTTTGGTTGTGTTGTGTAGATATGTTTTTGCTGTAGTTCCAACTGTGGGATCCCAGAATGCTTTGTCCCTAGCTTATAGCAGCTTCATGAGAGGAAGACTGACCCTTGTCAGCAGGAAACTGCCTCTTGCAGAGGGCATGATTTGGGCCAGCTGAAAAACATCCTTGTGCGGATTTAAAGAAGGTATAAATAGGAGCCAACAGACAGGAGAGAATGCTAAGCTTCCCTTCACTCCTAGAGAGAAAAGCTCTGAAAAACTCTTAGTGCCACTTCTGCTGAATAGTGTTGCTGTTTGCTGTCGGTTCCTGTTTGCTGTTTGCTGGACTGTGAGAATCCCGAGGAAGATTGAAATTGCCTCAAGGAATTAATTTGAAAAAGGTCAACATCCTCTATTCCTACTCCCCTTCTTTCTGTCTTGCCTAAGGTTTGAAATGAAGCAGAGCCATATAAGAACCCTGAGTAAAGGAGGTTTTACAAAATCAAAGCCTATAATGTGATCCAATCACAACTTAAAATAAAGTGAGACAGCATTCCTGATGAATCATTAATGGCTGATTTTTGATTATTGATAACTGATTTTTCTGCATTTTCCAGGTCAATAGTTCAGCTTTTACTAATATCCATGACATAATAAAATAGAGTATTATAAAATTAGTATATTTTAAATAATTTCATCCTCTGAGGTGAAGATACGAACAAAAAATATGTTGTGCATGATTTGATTATCATAAAATATTGATATAATTGTATTCTTAGTTCTCCAGCATATTTGAATTCTATCAGTGCCACAAAAATATCAAACAGGAATGGCTCTGGGAATAATGAAGTCATTCGCATGATGCTAGAACAGAGGGTTCCTCTCCAGAAACTTACAGAAGGTCCCCATTGCCAATGAAAACACCCACACAGCTCATTAAACGTAGAGAGGGTGAGCTGGTGAGATCTTGAAGCATTCATCCCTATGCTCTAACCTCTTTGTCATGAGAAGTTACAGGCTACAGAAGGAGAAACATAAACACCAACCAGTCACAAAACCCTGCAGCTACAACAAGATGCTCTGAGGCAATGGTGATGCAGAACTTTTGGCCCGGCCAACTAATGTCTGACTTAACATGAGGCCCACACCATGAGAGAAAGTCTAAGGCCTGTACTGCCCAAGTTTCCAGGAACCTGAAACTGGATAACACACAGACCTGGGGTAGAACCAAACACCAGTGGTAAAATAAATAAATACATAAAATTAATTAAATGATTCCTAATGATATTCTGTTATATTCATAAATTGGTGCTCTTTCCAGTCCTCATCAGAAAGCCTTTGTTCACCAGATGATGGGAGCAAGTGCACATACATACATCCAGGATTATGCAAAGACAGAGTTTAAATTATAGGTTTTGATCTGGTCCCTCTCCTTGGAGCTCTGGGAATCCCATTAATGGGGGAGGAGCCTGTAGGAGTCCTAGGAGATGTAGATCCCCAGGAGAACATGGTCCACTGAATCAACTTAGCAGGGCTCACGTGGGCTCACAGAGGCTGAACCTTAAGCACAGAGCCTGTGTGGGTCTATACCAGGTCCTCTCCATCTATGCTATGGATGTTTGCTTGCTGTTTTTGCGGGACTCCTAACGGTGGCAATGGCTGTATCTCCCATTCTTTTACCTGCTTTTGGGACTCCTTTCCTAATAGTAAGTTACCTTGTGCAGCCTTTATACAGGGAGTTGTTTGCCTCTTGTTTTATTCGATTTGGTTGTCATCTATTGGAGGCCTGCTCTTCTCTGAAGAGGGAAAGGAAGAGTGAGAACAGCACATCTGTGGGAGATGAGAGTAAGGGATTGCTGGGAGGAGTGCAGAGAGGGGAACTCTGGTCAGGACATAGGAGAGAAGAATCTACTTTCAGTTAAGGAAAAAAGAAATACAGAAAAAAGAAAGACAGAAACAAATAAATAAATAAGAAGGAAAGGAAATCTAGCATAAATGGAGGTAGAAGGTGAAATAAAGACTACGACAAATGAATTCTAACCGTATTACAAATATGTCTCTATCTACAATTTGACAATGATGTTTAAATATGTAAAACTAAAAACTGTATGCAAACAGTTTTTAGTGCATAGGAGAGCAAATATAAACGTAGTACTGAATAAGTAAATAAATGCTCAAAAACAAGGATAAATGCATTGTAAATGAGAGATGTTTGATATTTTCAAATTCAGGGTTAACATATATATGTTAACAGTCAATGGCTTATGAGAATGAACATTTGAAAATAAAGAACAGAAAACAACTAAAGAATGCTGACAACATGAAAAATAGTTTTATCCAAAAAAGAGTGTATCAATTGGTTATACAGTTCTGTAGAGAAAGTTGAATCCAGCAACATGGCTGCTCTGGCAAGGGATCACATCTAAAGTCCTAGGTGTGTTTGATCTGACTGGAAAGCAGATATGCCCTTAGGAGACACCACTAATCCTTCTACCTGGAGTACACACCTTTAATCCACCTGGCTGGAAATAAGACAGAACACAATTCCTCTGGCTTGAATTTGGTACATATCTTTAATCCAAAATAATGACTTCGAGTTGAGTGGGAGACAAGGTGACAAATCAGAGAAAGATTTTACAGAATGCATCAGCAATATGTCCAACTGTCACAAGAAAATATAAGAAAAAGAACCTACTTAAGAGCTGTGCAGAGAGAGAGTCAGAGCAAGGGAATTCAAGTAGACAGTTTGGGAGCACAGTACAGTTCTGTGCAATTAAGTGGAGTTCAGCTAACTGTGACTGAGTTCATTTAGTTTAGTTCTGGCCTTCAGAGGCAGCTTTTCCAAGCAGAGTAATTTAGTTAGAAGCTGAAAGAAACCAGTTTGAATCAATCACTGTGGAGAGTTGTTTTGAGCCAGAACAGCTAAGTTGATTCAGCCCAACAGAGTTCAGAAAGAACAAGAAGAAGATGAACTTATTCAGCAGTAAGACTTAGAGACTGAAAACATTCTAGGCCTAGGTTAGCCGACACAGACTAAAAGTTGAAGCCTTCAAGGTCTGGGCTTACAGAATATTACATTGTATGGAGGCTAGAAGTTTCCAGACCTAGGCCTAGGAATAGTTAGAAAGAAATGCTCTGGGCTCAGCTCAACCCACATATTCATAAAATTTGAATATGGCTCCCATCTCATCCCCTCATCACAGGAAATAAATATAGTATTTATAAAGTATAAAATGTAAATGATGAGTTTGAAAACATACATACATGCTGAGCAGGTTCTATTAAAATATATACTTATATATATGCATGTAATAACAATGAAAACATGGACATAAATTTGAAACACAGCAAAGAGGTGTTTATGGGAGGCTCGGAAGAAGAAAATGCAAGGGAGAGATGTAGTAATTTTAATACAATCTCAAAAATTAACAAAGATGTTAAAAAAAGAATGAACCTATTACAGCATGCTAAAGTTTGAGACAGTATAGATTTATGCATAATTTGATTTCCACATACATGGATATTGATACATTAAAAAAGTATAGTAAATATATACAGAATATTCCACACTAATATCAAAGAATACCTTGTAGTTTGCAGTTTACAAAAGCATCTCTAAAGTGGATCATATCCTGTGACACAAAACAACTTTTAATACTTTTAAAAAATAAAAATAACTCTTATCTGATAAAATTTTTTATCTAATAAAAATTAATCTTATCTGAACACAATTCAATAAAAACTTAAACAAAAAACAAATCTCTCTTAAGCATGCAAATTCCTGGAAGTTATACATCCCATTACTGTACAATGTCAGGATCAAAGAAGAAACTGAGAAAGACATGAAGATTCCTGTAACTTAATTGGAAATGAAAACGCAATACACAGAGACATCTGTGTATTAAAAACAATCTTATAAGGGAAATCTAAATGTTTTTATATTAAAAAGTCAGAAAGAGTAAATTAATAATATAATTCAGTAAATTACTGCTACTATTCAAAATTTAGGAAAAACAAGAACAAACCAAATCTGAACCCAACTGACAACAGGAAATAATAAAATATTGAGTTGAAATTAATAAAAATAACCAAAGAAAATATTTCAAAGAATTAAGAATCTGCTTTTTTGCATTTTGCATTTTTATTAATTATTATTATTACAATTTATTTACTTCGTATCTCAGCTGTGGCCCCATCCCAATTCCACTGTTCTTCTCCCTTCTCCCCCTATGTTCCTCCCTTAGTCCACTAATAGGAGAGGTCCTCCTCCCCTTCTATCTGACCCTCGCCTATCAGGTCTCATGAGCACTGGCTGTATCATTCTTCCTCTGTGGCCTGGCAAGGCTACACGCCCCCAGGGGGAAGTGGGAAAGTGATCAGAGAGCCAGCCACTGAATTCATGACAGAGGCAGCTCTTGCCCCCCCTTACTAAGGAACCCACTGGATACTGAGTCTATGGGCCACATCTGAGCATGGGTTTTAGGTCCTCTCCAAGCATGGTCCTTGGCTGGGGTATCAGTCTCTGCAGGGTCCCCAGGGTTCACTTTTTTTTTTTTTTTTTTTTTTTGGCTCTGTTGGTCTCCTTTTGGAGCTCCTGTCCCCTCTAGGTTTATCTCCTTCAGCTTTCATAAAATTGCATGTACTGTGCCCAAAGTTTGGCTATGAGTCTCAGCCTTTGCTTCGATCCTCCATCAGTACAGTCTTTCAGAGGCCTTTAATGGTAGTCTCCTGTCCTAGTCCCTGTCTTCTCCTGCTTCCAATGTCTAGCACATTTGCCCTTCTGAATGAGGACTGACCATCTTTCCTAGGGTCCTCCTTGTTGTTTAGCTTCTTTGGGACTATATATTTAGCATGTTTATCCTATATTATTTGTCTAATAACCACTCATGAGTAAGTATATACCATGTGTATCTTTCTGCTTCTGGGTTACCTCACTCAAATTATCTTTTCTAGTTCCAACCATATGCCTGCAAATAAGATATTGTTTTTTACAATGAAACCAAAATCAACAAATCCTTCATCCAACTAACCCAAAGAGAGAGATGACCTGTGTTAATAGGACCAGAAACACGGAAACTTTACAACAAAGACCAAAAATTTAGAATATTGTACACAGATACTTTAAGAACCTGCACACAATTAATTTGAAAAATCTAAAAAGTAATTGATGAATTTTTAGGTTTTATGAATTTTAGATTCATTCAAACCACCAAAATTAAAACAAGAAGGGATAAACAAACATACTAGACACATACACATACAGAAAATCAAACAGTGATTTGCAAGTCCCAGGACTTGCAAAGGCTAAAACCCACCTGAAATCTATCAAATTGCCATGATCTGCAATCAATACTTCTTAAATTGCTTTAAAAAAAAAAAGACAAGAAAGAATATGAAAAGAGAGAAGAGAAAAACAGAAGAAAACTTTAAAACTCCTACAAATCCAGTATTACACTATAATAAAATATCTGACAAAGTCATAACCAGAAAAAGAAAATTACTGTCAAATATCCCTGAAGAAAATGCTCAAGAAAATAGATGCTGAACAGAAACGTTCAATTAAATAGTTGCAAACGTACACACTCACACACACACACACACACACACACACACACATATATATATATATATAAAGTGAGAGGACGCAAGACGTGCAAGTGGTTGGAGAGAAGGAAAGGGAAGAAATTGTGATTATATTTTAAGTTTAAAAATTATATTTTAGTTGAATTCAAAGGGTAGATGGAAGAAAGGAAGGAAGACAAAGATCCATTCTAGAGATCAGAACATAATCTTCCTTCTTCAAACACAGGAACCCAATTTCAAAACCCAAATTATTACAGTCCATATTTCTTTGTAGTGATGGCATGTTGATACCATGTGCCGTGCAATAAAAAGCAATAAAAAGATTCTTCATGTCTTTTGTATTCTTCCTTTAAAAGGTAACACATATCTATATATAGTCATAATATACCAGGAAAGCTCAATGTAAGAAAATGGTATACATATATCTGAACTGTAATCGTCAAAACCCTAAGATCATAAGAGGAAAACCTGAAAAACTGCCACAGATTAATGGGTCAAAGTATTTATAATGTGTAGTAGGTGTTTCTTCCTTCCATCCCTTAGCTCCGGAAATTCATTAAATATACAAATACCTAGGCAATGTGGTTGGTTAGGTTCCTCTCTGACTAGCTTATAACTTAAAATTCCCCATTTATATTTATTTACATTTTCTAGTGGAAGTTTTGGTTTCTTTAAAAGCTCAGATGTATTATGTAAGTATATTTTTGTTTTAATCCCAAGTGTGGGATATGGGGTGGCTTTAAGTTTGTACACAGCTGTTAACTATGATTGCCTCATGCAAGCTCAGAGAGGGGTGTGATCTTTGCCAGCTGCAGACAGTTTAAGTCTGAAGAACTAAGAGAGTATAAATGCTAGAGCATTGAGAGAACAAGGAGTCCGAGGAGAGAGAAGGCAGCTGCTGCTCTCCCTGCTGCTGCCACCACTGCTGCTGATTCATGCAGCTTTGCTGCACTTGCTATTGTTAGTTTGCTAGACTGTTTGATAGCCTGACTGCAAAGACTGGACTTACCCAACGGAACTAAGTCTAAAGAGGTCTATGTCCTTTCGTTCTAACCTTCTTTTTCACCTACTTAGTGTTGGGAGGTTGGAAGGGAGGTAGAGGGATAAGAAAACCCAAGTAAAATAGATTAAAAAGTTTCCTATAAGTGTCTCCCAGATGTGGCTAGGCGTAATGGGAAGCTTGGTTTCTAACATAGTGGAGGAGACATCAGGGTACTATGGAATTAAATGCTGTTTTAGGATTCCAGCGCAGATGCTGCTGCGTTCTCTCCCACTCTGCTGCCAGAGTGGGTTTTCTACTTCTTTTTTGTCTTCTTTCTGCATTTCGGTTTTTTAAAAAAGGTTGGGAGAATAGCTGAAAAACCAGAAGTGTCACTCAGTCCTTTTGTTTTTGAAAGGATTGCAGAGTTGGCTGTGAAACTAGAGAGACTGCAGGTAGAGATGGAATCACTTGGGAAGCAAATAGCGCAGCTGATAAAGGGAGAACAAAATGGTTCAGGCGTGGTGTCTGATACTGAGAACTTCCCGATGAGTGAAAGAGGGAAACAGACTAGAATGGAAGGCAGATCTTCCCAGTCTTCCCTGCTCCATGTGTACCCCACAGCCCTTGCATAAGAGAAGGGTCCAGGAAGAGAAGGAGGCTGTACCTGCAAAAGGCTTAATCTTGAGCGGTAGTGCACCACCAGAGGAGATACCTGCGTCTCAGATATCAAAAACATCAAGGCTTTAACTGCAGTGAATTTGGCCATTTACAAATAAATTTTAAGGATGAAAGCTTCAGTACTCAAAATAACAGGTGCATTAACTCTGGGGAATACGGTACTTTTGCTTGTAGAAGCCGATCCAGCAGTTTCTGGCTAAAATGGAATGTCCAGGTTAACTGGGATTTGTAGGTGCTGTGTTAAAAGAAAGCACTGGATTAATAAGTGCAGATCTAGGAGGAACATACAAGGTAACCTCTTGCCATCGGGAAATGAACTGAGGGGCCTGTCAGCTAAGGCTGCAGAGAAACCACAATTAAGTGTTGCTGATCTGTCCATAGATAAACCTCTGACCCTATCCCTAAAAGTTGAGTGTTACAATATAACCACTGGTTTTAACAGTTCTTTGCCCTCAGATACAGTAAGGACAATCTTGAGAAGAAGTGGATTAACTTCATAAAGATTAATTGTGCCTCTAGCTCTTATAGATGGGGATTGCAAGAAAGAAACTAAAAGCATGGCATGTATGAAAAAGGAGGTGGGAGTTAATGCAGGGGATAGAGCTACACACCTGTTACTGTTTCCCTACACCAAGGGCAAAACCGCTCCAGTAGAGAAAATAGGGGCATTTGGGAGTACTGGAAAATGTTTGCTCTGCCAAGAGCAGGTAACGATCAGAGACCCAAATTAATATTGCAAGTGAATGGTATTGAAACAGAAGATTTTGTAGACACAGGAGCTGATGTCACTATCCTTTTCCAAAAGTCTTGGAATCCAAAATGGCTATTTCAGGAAGTTTATACAAAGTTTATAGAAATTTGTAAGTTATCTCAAGTAGGACAAAGTATGTGATGGATTAAATGTGTGGGACCAGAAGGGCACACAGGGATGTTGAAACCTCATGTGGCTGGCATATCCATAAATTTATGGGGAAGAGAGAGCCTTCACAGAAATGGGGTACTCAAATTAATATACCTGCAATCCCAGACACAGACAACAACGAAATCATAGATGCTCCTGGGGAAGGTGTTGATATGTGTCATCAAAACTGTCCAAACACAGAACATCACAGGGATTGAGCTTCCAAATTTATAAGAGGGGCCACTACTGAAATGCCAACAGCTTTACCCCTAATATGTGTGTCAAACATACCTGTGTGGCTTGTGCAGTGGCCCACAACAAAGGAAAAATTACATTCACTTGAACAGCTGCCACAAGAACAGCTGGAGACTCAACAGATAAAGAGTCTACCAGCCCATGGAATTCCCCTGTGCTGTAAAAAGAAAATCAGGAAAATGGAGGATGTTAATGGATTTGAGAGTAGTGAATAGAGTAATTTAAAACTGGGTCCTTTACAGCCTGGGCTCCCTTCGCCTTCTTTGTTAACTAGGTCTTCTTTGTTACAGATGGCCTATAATAATTGATTTAAAAGATTTTTTTTCTCAGAGTACACTTGCATAGGATAGGGAAAGGTTTGCTGTCTTAGTATCTACTTCTAACAATAGTGGTCAAGTAAAGACATACCACTGGAGAAGTTATTTCCACAGGGAATGCTGAATAGTCCAACTTTATGTCAATACATTGTGCAACAACATTTAGAAATATGCAGAAAAACTCATTTTGCATATATAAATTACTGAATTTATTCCTGACAACTCAGAATTAACTTTGCAGTTTTGCAATTGAAACAGGTCATCAGAAATACGAACAAGTCAAAAATAAAAATTTTAAAATGTTCTGTGTATTCTCTGTATAACCATACTCCATTACCTGCTGGCAGTAACCCTAGGGCTACCAAAAGAAATAAAATTTGGCAGATAGATATATTTCATTTTGCAGAATTTGGAAAACTAAGGTAAGTACACCATACCACTGATATATATATTTAAGGTTTTAGTGGGCAATTGCTATGAGTTCTGTATAATTATACATTTATTAGAAAAAATGGTAATTTTGGAGATACCTGCACAATTTTTTTTGCCAGTATATAAGAAAAAATACACTGCCAGATACCTGCACAAATTAAGACTGATAATGTCCTTGCATTTGTATCCAGTAAGATGAAGCAATTCTTTGCATGTTTTAATATAAATCATATTACTGTTATACCACACAATCCTACAGGACAAGCAGTTGTAGAAAGAGCTAATCATATTTTAAAAGAGATGCTTAGTAAACAAAAATGAGTAACAGGAAAGGAGCCTACCAGTGAGGACCTCTGAAAGACTCTACCTAGCACTGTATCAATGCAGATACTGAAACTCATAATCAAACGTTTGGCAGAGTGCAGGGAATCATTTGAAAGAAGGGAGAGTTAATAGGACCTGGAGAGAACAGTAGCTCCACAAGAACCAAATATATCTGGGCACAGGGGTCTTTTATGAGACTGTTTCTCCAACCAAGGACCATATACAGATATAACCCAGAACCTCTGCTTGGATGTAGCCCATGGTAGCTCAGTATCCAAGTGGGTACCCTAGTAAGGGGAAAAGGAACTATTTCTGACATGAACTTAATGGCTGGCTCTTTGATCTCCCCCGACCCCCAGAGGAAGGAGCAGCCCTGCTAGGCCACAGAGGAGGACTTTGCAGCCAGTCCTGAAGATACCTGATAAACCAGGGTCAGATGAAGGGGAGAAGGTCCTCCCCTATCAGTGGACTTGGAAAGGGGCAGGGAGGAGGTGAGGGAGGGAGGGTGGGGTTGGGAGTGAATGAGGAGCTGGATACAGCTTGTATACAAAGTTAGTAAACTGTAACTGATATTTTAAAAATTACATTAAGAGTTTGGTTTGGACCATGAAATATGAATAAAGACAAAACATACTAACAAAAAAAGAAAACAAAACAAAAATGAAGAGTAATGATCCTCAGTGACAGACTAAATAATGCTTTGTTAACTCTAATTTTTCTTAATGTTAATAAAAAAGGAACAATAGCAGCTGGGAGACACTGTTATTTTTAAAAATGTGTGGATTTGTATCAACCCGTATAATATAAGGATGTGTTGACATCAGAAAGGAAACCTGCAATAGTTTTGAGATGGGGATATGGTTTTGCTAATGTATCTAAAAGGAATGAAAAAAAATACGGTTATGAAAATAATTTATAAATATTAGATTTAATCAGGGAAGACCTCCTACTAGCTGAGACATAAATGTCTTTACATGGCAAAAGAATCTTATTGACTTCCTTGTCCTCATGACATGCCATCCTTTCATACAGCATGAATGGAGATTTATATTGCAGTCTAAATGAACTTACAGAGTTGATGCCTTTCACCTGCTCAAACATATAGCAGAAAATTATCTTTAGCATAATTGTGCACCTTGCATATTCCATATATGCAGAAGTGTACTTGTAATATTTCCTTTGAAAGTTTGTGTCCCTTCCACTGTATTTAGGAAGGTATATATTGCCTGCCAGCTTCCAGACCCCATTTGGCTTGGGGCATAGCCTCAAAATTATTCTTACAGAATATAGTATATTCATGTTAGAGAAATGGACATTTTTTATACAAAAATGGGGACATATGGTGAAAGTTTTGGTTTCTTTAAAAGCTCAGTTATGTTATATAAATATATCTTTGTTTTAATCCCAGGTGTGGGATATGGAGCAGCTTTTACTTTGTACACAGCTGTTAACTATGATGGCCTCGTGTGGGCTCAGAGAGGGGCATGATCTTTGCCAACTGCAGATAGTTTAATTCTGAAGACTTAGAAAGGGTATAAATGCCAGACCACTTCGAGGAAAAGAAGTCCCAGAGAGGAGATAGGAGCCGACATTCTCCCCGTTACTTCCCACCACTGCCGATGGTTCATGCTGTTGCTCCATTTCTTATTGCTGGTTTTCTGGACTGCTGGATAGCCTTACTACGAAGATTGGACCCGCCTAAAGGAACTAAGTCTAAAGAGTTCTATGCCCCCTTTTCCTTCTAACCCTCTTTTTCTCCTACATAGTATTGAAGAGTTAAAATGGAGGTAAAGGTATTAGAAAACCCCCCCAAAAAATAGATAAAATTTATGTCTACAACATTCTTCCCTGGGCAGAGGTCAAGGAGGCATCAGCAGAGAGGAGCTGAACAGAGAAAGCCTTAAAGTGTTAATATCTTGGGGACTTTTTCTGATCATGCCAGATTAGTATCAAACATTAAGAATAGAATAATAACTGCTCATGCTTGAGTTGTAAAGCTTGATAAACCACTAATGTAGTACAGTCTCAATTATTTGGGTGATAGCCGAGATAAGAAAGAAACTGAGAACAAACACAATTTAATAAAAATAACCTTAACATTTTGGCACCCAATGTGAGATGCCATTTTGTTGTAGTAACCTGAATGGCCCTTCAGCCATAGAAATAAAAATATCAAGACCTTTTAATATCTCAAAGGTTAGGCCTTAGATGGGCAGAGTCTTAAGTCGCTCATATAAGTTAACCTGACCACTTAGCCCCATCCAGCCATGTGGCTAGCTATACTTTCAAGACCTGTAGTCACCTCTGTCTTCAACCCTGTCAATTTGGATATGTGAGAAATTGCTCATAAAATGTTATTTAAACCTTGACTCCCAGGTTACCCTGACCAGATAATAAAAGTTGCTGATAGCCAGTAACTAGGCAAGAAGCAGAAGGCAAGAATTCCTTGTAGGGAGAAAGGAACTCTGGGAAAAATGAAGAGGATAGCCCCTTTCCACCAGGAGAGACGAAGGGAGACAGATATGATGACAGGCCTGGAAGGTACAGCTAGCCATGTGTCTGGATGGGGCTAGATGTCAGGTTAACTTAGATAAGCTTTTTGACAGTCTGCCCAACTAAAGCCTAATATTTGTAATATTAAGAGTTCTTGGTATCTTTATTTTTATGATTGAAGGGACATCTAAGATTCTTACAATAATAATGATTTAATACAGGCTGATAGAATATATGCTTAGTTTAGTAGTTTTGAACCAATATTCATTATTTATTGTCAGTAGCTACCCAGAAATGATTTCTGGTTACTAGTACTGGAAAATGTAAAGTGAAAAAGGTTGAGGAACTGTTTTAACAAATGTTCTATTTATATAAAATTATCTCCCATGTAAGATAATTTTCAAAAATGCAGTTTCCTAGAGGAATATCATGGCAAAATGTTATTAAACACACAAACTCTGTAAAGTAAATTAGCACATATTAAAATCTGCATGTTATTACAAACTTTGTGTGGGTTTCAAGAGAGCATTTTTGAGTTTTCATTTTTCTATAGCTCAGAGGTTATTAAATGATATCTTCATCTTCAAGTCTAATTTCACTTGAACATATTCTGTTCAAACATTCAAAATACTTTTAAACAGCATCA
>REGO01000580.1:291954-302368 GCA_010120015.1 Rhombomys opimus
GAGGTTCTAGGTTATATCCATACATGGTCCTTGGTTGAATGTCAGTTTCAGAAAAGACCCTGTGCCCGGATATATTTGGTCTTTGTGGAGCTCCTATCCTTTCCCCATCAGACTAACTCCCCTTCTTTCTTATGATTCCCTGTACTCTGCCAAAGGTTTTGATCATGGAAATCAAAATGTATAAGGTAAAATAAGTTTATTGATTCATAGTACTAAAACTGATAGATTTTCTTCAAAATTTGTGTTTTTTGACTTTCCATGTAATATAAATTATGTATTTTACAACCTAAATTTTAATAACATAGTCTTATCCTCAGAGTCAGTGTGATAAAAAAATAGATAGTTATCAATAGTTATAGATACAGATATAGATAGAAAGATAGATGATACATAGGTGATCACTAAGTACTAAATAGATAAAATTAACAGAGCAGCCAAGGTAATATATACAAGAAATTACACATTTAAATTATGCAACCTGAGGTTATGTGATCCAACTTATCCTACAGGTATATATGAAATTTTATTTAACTGATAATTAATGTATCATGATATTTTATTTCAGGTAAAACATGGTAGCCTTCAATTTCCATCAACCTCATTCTTCAATATGACTCAAGAGACTACCATTAAATGATCATAAAACAGATGCATTGTGAATTCCATCCAACAACATTCCAATTTAATGCTATTAAATTAATGCTATTGTCTTTCATCAATTCCTCACTGATTAACTTTCTGACCATGGACTTGGAACCACTTCTGGTATTAAAAGCCCCAGATTCCTTATTGCACAGAAGTATTTTCACTTTATATAGTATTACTATGCAAATGACCCAAATTAGTGCTCTTATGAAGTCATTAATTGAGTTTTAGTGACACGAATTCCTTTTTTAAAACTTTTATTAGTTACACTTTATTCACTTTGTATCCCCCCATAAACCCCTCCTGCCTCACCTCCTAATCCCACCTCCCCTCCCCCTTCTTCATGCATGCCCCTCCCCAAGTCCACTGATAGGGGAGGTCCCCCTCTCCTTTTTTCTGATCTTAGTCTATCAAATATCATCAGGAGTGGCTGCATTGTCATCTTCTGTGGCCTGGTAAGGCTGCTCCCCCCTCAGGGGGAGGTGATCAAAGAGCAGGCCAATCAGATTATGTCAGAGGCAGTCCCTCTTCCCATTACTATGGAACCCACTTGGACACTAAACTGCCATGGGCTACAACTGTTCTAGGTTATCTCCATGCATGGTACTTGATTGGAGTATGAGTCTCTGGGAAGACCCCTGTGTTCAAATTTTCTGTTCTGTTGCTCTCCTTGTGGAGTTCCTGTCCTCTCCATATCTTACTATTCCCCACTTCTTTCATAAGCTTCCATGCACTCTGCCCAACAGTTGGCCATCAGGCTCAGCATCTGCTTTGATAGTCTGCAAGGCAGGCCCTCTGTGGCAGGTTCCTAGGTTATTTCCTGTTTTCTTCTTCTTCTGATGTCCATCCTCTTTGCCTTTCTGGTTGGGGATTAAGCATTTTAGCAAGAGTCCTCCCTCTTGATTAGTTTCTTTAGATGTACAGATTTTAGTAGGTTTACTCTAAATTATATGTCTATATGAGTAGGCAAGATGGCAGCACCAGGAGAACACTGCTTCTGAGGAGCAGGACAACATTTTCTGTACAGCGACCAAGAGACTGAACTCTGGGCCCTAAAACAATAGCGATCGTATTTTCCAGGTGAGGGGAAACCCCCACGGGGTGGGTCCAAGCTCAGGCCACCCAGCCAGAACCCAGAAGAGATCCAGGGTAGCGCAGGCACTTGGTCGCCAGACCAGAGCCGCAAGCCTGCATGTCCTGATCGCCTTCCCAGGCTGAATGGTGGCCACAAAATCACGAGAGACTGGGAGTCCCAGTCGGGAGAAAAACCCACAGGGAAGGAAGGCAATGGGATTGGCCTTGGGTCACCAGTCTTTCCCTGGAAAAGGTCTCGCAGAATGACGGGTGAGAGCCGCCATCACTGAACTGGGCTCCAGCAGCAAGCACAGAGACTACTGCATGCCCAGCTCTCCATCACAGACAGAGCTGTGCGTCCCAGGGCAACAGACACTGTGAGTCCTGTTGGGAGAATACCCCACAGAGAAGAAAGCAAACGGGGACCCAATTAGGTCATCCAGTATATCCCTGGAAAAGGTGACACAAATTCTTAATTTTCACTTCCAAAAATTTACTTCCTTAGGGCTCAAATATGAAATCCAAACATAATCCAATTATTCATAGAAAACCTGGAAAATATACCTCCTGGGATATTCTTGAGGGTCTCCTTTACAATAAGCATTGTCTTTCCATACTTTATCTTCATTTCTTGAAAATATCAATGAAATAATTTTTGTTAGTCTTCAAGCTTTTGACCCAAAACTTAGCCTACGTGGGATTCTCACTGACCATGCTGTTTCTAATCCCCCCTTGCAATTCCTGATGATTCCTGCGTCATCAGTAGCCTGAGTTAGTCATTAGATTTTCATACGTCTTTTAGCAATTCTTGTCTTTATGAATAGCTGTGTCTACCAATCTGGGTCTCCATGTTATGGTGCATTCACCACTCTATGGACTAATGGACCATCTAACATATTAATGTTTTTGACTGAATCACTACCATCAGTTTTTCACATGATTATGTTTTTTTTAATCTACATGTTTATTTTTAATATTAATTATAGTTTATTTACTTTGTATCCCAGCTGTAGATCCCTTCTTCATGATATTTTATGTCAGCTGAGTAAACCACAGACATTTCTAGTTGTAAACTTTGCATGTGAGAAAATGGGGCTTGCTTGTTTCTTGTTTTCTCCTACTTCCCATGTCCATCCCATTTGTCTTCTAAGTAAGGATTGATCATCTTATCCTGAGTCCTCTTTCTTGGTTATCTTCTTTAGGTACACATATTTTAGTATATTTATCCTATCTTATAGGATTTTATAAGTGAGTATATACCGTGTGTGTCTTTCTGCTCCTGGGATACCTCATTCAGGATGATCTTTTCTAGATCCCACCATTTGACTGCAAATTTCATGATTTCCTTGTTTTTATTTTCTGAGTAGTATTCCATTGTGTAAATGTACCACAATTTCTATATCCATTCCTCCATTGATGGACATCTGGGTTGTTTCCAGGTTCTGGCTATTATGAATAAAGCTGCTACAAACATGGTTGAGCAAATGTCCTTATTGTGTACTTGAGCATCTAGGAGTGGTATAGCTGGATCCTGAGGAAGCAATATTCCTAATTGTCTGAGAAAGCACCAGATTATTTTCCAAAATGGTTGTAGGAGTTTACATTCCCAACAGCAATAGAGGAGGGTTCTCCTTTCTCTACAACCTCTCTACCATGTGCTGTCACTTTTAACCCTTGCCATTCTGATGGGTGTAAGGTGAAATCTAAGGGTCATTTTGATTTGCATCTCTCTGATGGCTATGGATGTCGAGCATCTCTTCAGGTGTTTCCATATTCCTTATTCCTGCCTTTTCATATTCCTCTACAGAGGATTCTCTGTTTAGCTCTGTGCCCTATTTTTTAATTGGATTGCTTGGTTTATTGCTTTTTAATTTCTTTCATTCTTTATATATTCTGGATATCAGCCTTCTGTCAGATATAGGGTTGGTAAAGATCCTTTCCCAGTCTGTAGGCTCTCATTTTGTTCTGATGACAATGTCTTTTGCTTTACAGAAGCTTTTCAGTTTCATGATCAGTTGTTGCTCTAAGAGCCTGTGTTGTTGGTGTTCTGTTCAGGAAGTTGTCTCCTGTGCCAATGAGTTCCAAGGACTTCCCCACTTTTTCTTCTAACCGATTTAGTGTATCTGGTTTTATGAATGGGAGAGGACAGGAGCTCCACAAGGACAAAATATATCAGGGCATGGGGTCCTCTATGAGATTGTTTCTTCAACGAAGGACCATGTATGGTTATAACCTAGAACCCCTGCTCGGATGTAGCCCACGGTACCTCAGTATCCAAGTGGGTACCCTAGTAAGGGGAACAGGAACTACTTCTGACATGAACTCAATGACTGGCTCCTTTACCTCCCCATCCCACCCCCCGAGGGAGGAACAGTCTTGTCAGGCCACAGAGAAGAACATTGCAGCCAGTCCTGAAGATACCTGATAAGCTAGGATTAGATGGAAGGGGAGGAGGTCCTCCCCTAGCAGTGGATTTGGACAGGGACATGGAGGAGATGAATGAGGGGTGGTGGGATGGGGCGGCAATGAGAGAGGGGACTACAATAGGGATGAAAAAAATGACCTGTGATTAATATTAAAAAATTAAAAATTAATATTAAAAAAGAAAAAATGGCATTTTTACATTATAGTATTTCTTTATTTGTTTTCAATACATTACTACCACAGATTCTCCTGTCTACTCTCCTCCTCCATCTAACTATCATCAACATTTACAGAATACAGCTTTGCCACTCCAAAACTGCCACAAATACCCTGTTAAAACAAATACAATTCCTTATTCATGTGTTTATTATGGCTGGCCTCCTGTTCAGAGTTTAGAATTACAGCACTCAGATTCAGTTCAGTCATCTCCATTTCTCCCTTTGATGGCCATAGTCTACACTGCAAGGTCAGTACCTGCAAAGCCAGTATTTCTTGATGTCTAGCTCTGCCACAAGAGTGCATGCTCCCCATACACATATGTACATAAGCGCTTTCCACACACTCTCACACACATCTACACTTGAGGACAGTGATGATAAATAATAAAGAAATATGAGAAAGTAAAGAGAATAAGTGTGTCCAGGAGTGATGGCACACATCTCTAGTTACATTTAGGAGGTTGAAGCAAAAGCATGACAGTTTCACAGTCAATCTGAGCCACACTGAGACCTTGCTTTGAAAATTAAAGTGAGAAAATAAAACATAACCAAAGAAAAATATCAAATATGTAGTAAAATTCAGCAGAAGTACATTCATAATATTCATTCAATTATTCTTCTTTTTTGAGAATTTGTTCATCCTTTCTCCCTCATTATTCCTAGATGTACTTATATCCTTTCCCACGCAAGTTTGTCTCTTTTACTTCCTATATAGTGTGTCGTAAATATTCTGCATTGGATGGCCTTCCACTGGAATGTGGTAGGTCACTTTCTCACCGACTTAGAGAAAACTGATTCTTCTTTTCTTTCCAAAGCTGCTAGTAGTTGTCAGTAAGCTGTCGACTGCAGGTGAAAATTAGTGCCCGATTTTCTATGCTGGGATTTGGTCTGGCTTGGGCTTGCACAGCTCTTACGCAGAATAAAACAAGTGCTGCTCATTCAAATGTGCAGCTGTCCTGCCAAGTCTAAAAGACATTTTTTTAATATTAGTTACAGTATATTAACTTTGTATCTCAGCTATATCCCACTCTTCATTCCCTCCCAATCCTACCTTCCCTCCCTCCCTCATCTTCTCCCTACCCCTTTCCAAGTCCACTGATAAGGGAGGACTTCCTCCCCTTTCATCTGACTCTAGCTTATCAGTTATCTTCAGGCCTGGCTGCAAAGTCCTTCTCTGTGGCCTAGAAGAGCTACTCCTCCCTCAGTGGGGGGAGGAGGGCAGGGGGAGGTCAAAGAGCCAGCCATTGAGTTCATGTCAGAAATAGTCCCTTTTCCCCTTACTAGGGATCCCACTTGGATACTGAGCTACCATGGGCAGAGAATCATATGAAAGAAGGGGGAGTTAGTATGACCTGGGGAGGACAGGAGCTCCACAAGGATGAAATATATCCTGGGTCTTTTGTGAGACTGTATCTCCAACCAAGGACCATGTATAGATATAACACAGAAGACATTTTCTTGTAGTTATCTACATCATCTGACTCTTGCACTTTCCAGTATGATTCCTGGTCTTTTTCACTGGCAGGGGGGTAGTATATATAGTAAAATTAGGATTGAATTTTCTGTAATCTCTTTTTCTCTTCACCTTGGCCACTCGTGGGCCTCTATACCATATATTACAAGCAGAAGTTTCCCTGGTAAAGACTGAGAGGTGTCTTAATGTATGTGTATACTAAGTTGTTAACAGTTCATTTAACATTATATCCATTGCAGAATAATAGTAGTAGGGCCATCCTAGGGCCTCGGGCCTATCTAACTATAGGTTCTTAGTCTGATAATTTGAATTTATTTCCAAAGTGTTATATTATCTCTTAAATACATTCAGAATATGATGTAGATTTCAAACTATCTTGTGATATTAATTCTAATGCAAGTATTTGTGAGTATGTCTACATAATCAAGATCTAAGATGTTTTGATGTACAATTCCTTCAAAAATCCAACCCCCTCTACATCCTCTCTCTCTCTCTTTCTCTCTCTCTCTCTCTCTCTCTCTCTCTCTCAGACACACACACACACACACACACACACACACACACACCTTGAGAGACTATCTGAAAATTTGTTTTATTGTCTCCATAATGATTAGATTCTTACAGACAAATTTGAGCAGATTATATAAATGTAATTGACATCTTTGTTCAGGCAATTTCACAATAATCTAAAGGAAGATTACATTATATGCACCTGACCTTATATATTATTTTTCAGCACTTTCAGTTATTTAAGGAAAATATTTTTTGTAATTGCCAATATTCTATTACTTCTGAGGAATGTAACACAATAATCTTCCAGCAACAAATTCACATCAAGACTGTTGAATTTATATTTTAACAGTTTCTTCTTTTAGCCTTCTGGTCTTGACTCACAGATGACAGAATGCTATTTCTTCTCTTTGTCATCTGCTCAGTTTTCAAATAGGCTATATGTGCACTAGGCTACTGTGTAGGCCTAGGCAAACTCAGGGGGTATTCTGTAGCAATGGCCTCACTGGACCTTGAGATGCAGGGTTTAGGAACAGGAAGACATTTAGCCACATAGTTATTGTCTGACCCAAGGAACTAAGATGCCAGTCAAAGGCAGTCAACGAAGAATAATTCCAAGTTCTTTTTTCCACATCAAAGGAAATGAAAGACACAGACTTATATGGAAATATGCAAAGCAGAAGCAAGCTCTGTTAAGAATTACAGAAAAGTGGGAGATTAAATAAAAGCTGTTTTTGAGAGAATCATGGGTTTTCAGACTTGGAAAAGGCTATCTTAATCATTTGTCCATGGATTTTTACAAATTGTGGCAGAAACTGGAGGAAGGCTGAGGTAATTTTTATTTAATGATTGGTTAGCTTGGGTGGATATTACGAGCATTGTTAATAAAGTACTCACATGATCAATTTAGATCCTCTTAGTCCTGCCCAGGAGATTATGCACAGTCATATACAATTCATTAGTCAGTGACAGTGGAAGCCCACCTCTGTCCATTTTTGAAATCAGTTTTATTAGTAATTGACCTTGACATTCTGCCATCTGTTAGTCACTATCTGGTAAAGCTTCTTTGTAGCAGCCTCATTTATAACAACTAAGTTTATTATATTTACCTACAGTAGAAACAAAGATAAATGAATGAACAACAAAGTTTAGATCCATTACCCCAGGAATCTGTAGAAGTTAGCCAGCCAGACTGTTTGCTATGCTTGCATCTCCATGTCTATTTGTTTGTTATCCATTTAATGTTGCTATCTCATACCCAGCTGCTAACTCCATATCTTCCCATTCTTCAAGTCCATAACTTCACTGTTTTAAGCAATGTCCTTTAATTCTAACATAAGTTCCTACTGTACCATGTATGAGCAACTTGTTATTTTCACATAGGCTCTTTGCATTAGTACCTATTCTAGATAATTTCTGTACCACTTGAATGTCTTCTCACACATTTGCTCTTATAGATACTATAAGCACATGGTTATAGGATTACCAGAGATCTTGAGTGGGACCTAAATCCAACAGAAGACTTCTTAAAGAAGCAGGTTCTATGGAACCACAGTAAGTAGCTTTTGTAAAGATATTTCAAGTGTTCCAGAGGATGAAGTGGGTGGCTTCCCAGTGAGTTGTTCACTATGGGTCCCCACTTGCCATAGTGGCTTTTGGAACATCTATAGAACTTCTAATATCCTAAAACACTTGTGACATAGTTCTTTCATCAGAGTGATCTGGGCGGGTGGGGCCATGTTTTATTATTTGATGTCCTATATCAGAGCTGCAAGAGGAAGATTTCTTGCGGCTATTTTTCCTGTAGAGTTCTTTGTCCTGTGAATTGTTAGTTTTTACTAGCACTTAAATTTTTATTAAACATTTTTCATTTGTATTATCATGTGATATATTCTTTCTACTTATACAAATAGCTACTTCTGATAAAGGAAAAAACACAATTCAGACTAGTTGTAAAACAGTTTTAAGTAAGGAAATATGTAACTAATCCAAAACATGAAAGACTAACCAGGGAGAGCCAAGATGGCTGCGACCAGCATACACCATATCTGAGGAGCAGAGGAACTGAAACTCTGAAATTGTTGAGTGGAGGAGAAGTTGAACCCAGAACATCGACATTGAGGCTCCCAGAGAGAAAGGGGACAAACCCTGAGCTGAGACCATTAGAATTCGGACAAGGACTTCTGCATGGACTTCTCCTGGCCACCCAATTCCCAGGCACTTCTCCTTTAACGGGCCTCCCTCCTCAATGGCAGAGGCAGCGGAGGCAGCAGAGGCAGCCCTCAGTGCTCACACACCTCCTAGCACAGAGCACAGTGCTGGCTTCTCCTAACATAGAACCCCCTGCTTGAGATTTGAGACCTAGAATGTTCAATCCCCCAGGCCTTCACCTCGACAGACCTACCTTCTCCATCCTTGGCAGAGGCAGAGACTGCAGAGGTGGCCCACAGTGGCCACCACAGAGCACAGTGCCTGGTCAGTAGTGTCTACAGTTTCAAGCACAGAGCACAGTGCTGGCAGCTCCACCAGGCCATCAGGTCCACAGTTCCCCAGGGCCTTCCAGAAGGCATCTCTGCCATTGGCCTCCTAATTCTACTGCAGTGGCTGGACTTCCAGTGGGCCGCAACACCAGCCTCCAAGTTCTGTGGCAACATAAGGATACTTGGGACAGCATTATCAACACTGAAGGTCCTGCTCTGCAGGTCTGCCAGTGAGGTCATGGTACACAACTCCTGGAGTCCAGATCTGAATACCAGAACAACAGTATGACAGGAATGTAGACCAGTGAGATATTCAGGATATCTGCAAAGATGCATTGTACCCTTAAACTGCGCCCAAAAACTGCACCCACAAACATACTAGCATCCGCACCCCCTCATGCATGTGCACCCCCCCCAACACACACATTCCAAGCATCCACACTCTCTGCTCTCTGGCTATCTGTCCTTCTAGACACACATTCCGATAACACTCTTCCTCCCCCGCAATTGCCATTCTACTCCAGTGGTTCTTCCTCCCTTAGGTTCAGCTGAAAAACCAAAGTGCACTCTCAAAACAGTGTACATTTCTCATCTTCCTGAAGAATACTCCAAGCACCAAAGAAAGACGGACTCAGTCTGAAGTATAGACTCCAGGAAAAAACAGTGAAGGTTACAGAGAAGCAGATAGCCAGAGGTTGGCATAAGAACACAAGGAACAATATTCAGGACATCATGGCTCCACCAGCAACCCAAAAAATCAATGGATATTCCAATTCATCAGAAACACAGGAAAATGACTTTAAAACTATGCTAATCTAGTTAGTAGAGACACATAAAGAGGAAACCAACAAATCTCTCAGAAAAACAGCCACATAAGTTGAAGCAAATAAAGAGGAAACAAACAAAGCTCTTTAAGAAATAGTCATACAAATGGAGGCCAATAAAGAGAAAATGAACAAAGCTCTCAAAGAAATACAGGCAAAAACAGCCAAACAAATAGAGGCACAAGTAGAGGCACAAAGTGGCATATAGAGAGGAAACAAACCAAAAAAATAGAAGCTATCATAGAAAGACAGGAATCCACATTCAAATAAGTGAAGAAAATGGTGCAAGGTATGAAAAGAGAATTAAAATCAATCAAGAAAACACAAACTGGAAAAAAAAAAAACAGGATCTGGAGAACTTAGAGAAAAGATCAGAAACCACAAATGTAAGCTTCACCAACAGAGTACAAGAGATGGAAGAGAAATTTCAGGTGCTGAAAATACGGTTGCTGAAATTGATACTTCTCTCAAAGAAAAAGTGAAATCAGAAAAGTCCCAAACTCAAAACATTCAAGAAATGAAAACACCATGAAAAGACAAAATCTAAGAACACTTCCTACATAAATCAGCACATCATGACTTCACCAGCAATCCCCAAAATTGATGGATACTCCAATTCATCAGAAGCACAGGAAAATGATTTTAAAGCCCTGCTTACCCAATTATTTGAGGCTCATAAGGAGGAAATGAACAAATCTTTCAAAGAGCTGGCCAGTCAATTGGAGGTAAAGAAAGAAGAAATAGACAATATCCTTAAAGAAAAAC
>REGO01000580.1:309667-331504 GCA_010120015.1 Rhombomys opimus
AAAGGATCACAGATGCCAACACAGACTACTATACCCAGCAAAGCTTTCAATCAACATAGATGGAGAAAGCAAAATATTCCATGACAAAACTAAATTTAAATAATGTCTACATAGCAACCCATCCCTACAGAAGATACTAGAAGGCAAACACCAATCCAATGAAAACAACTACACCCATGAAAACATAGGATACAGATAACTTTCAAATCAAAAATTAAAAGAAAACAATCAATGATTCACAGTAATATCAACTCCACAATAAAAGCAATTAGCATTCATTGGTCACTATTATCTATCAATATCAATGGACTCAACTCTCCAAAAAAAGACACAGACTAACCAAATGTTTGTAGAAATGGGATCCAACATTCTACTGCATCCAAGAAACACAACTCTGCAACAAAGATAAACACTACCTCAGAGTAAAGGACTGAAAAAAATGTTATTCAAGCAAATGGACCCAGAAAACAAGCTGGGGTAGTTATCATAATATCTAATAAAATAAATTTTCAACAAAAATTAATCAAAAGAGGTGAGGAGGGTCACTTCAGTCTCATCAAAGGACAAATCCTCCAGGAGGACATCGTAATTCTGAACACCTATGTCCCAAATACAAGAACATCTACATTTGTAAATGAAACATTATTAAAGCTTAAATCACACATCAATCCCAACACCTTAATAAGGGGGAGACATCAACACTCCACTCTCACCAAGGGACAGATCATCTAGTCAAAAGCTAACTGGTGAAATAAAAGCAATTACAGAGGTCCTAAATCAAATGGACCAAACAAATGTCTACAGAACGTTTCACCCAAATTCAAAAGAGAATACCTTCTTTTCAGCACCTCATGGAACCTTCTACAAAATAGAACATAGAGTTGGTCACAAAGCAAGCCTCAGTAGATGGAAGAAAATCGAAATAATCCCTTGTATTCAATCAACCACCATAGACTAAAGGTAGACCTCAACAACAACAGAAATAGCAAAAAGCCTACACACACATGGAAACTGAACAACTCACTACTCAATGACATCTAGATTAGGGAAGAAAAAAAGAAAGAAATCAATGACTTCCTAGAATTCAATGAAGATAAAGGCACAACATACCCAAACTTATGGGACACAATGAAAGCAGTGATCACAGGAAAATTCATAGCACTAAGTGCCTTCAAGAAGAAATTTTAAACATCTCATATAAGCAACACAATGGCCCCCTTAAAGCCTTAGAAAAAAAAAGAAGCTGACAAACCCAAGAGGAGTAGACAGATGGAAATAATCAAAAGCAGGGCTGAAATCAATAAATTAGAATAAAATAAACTGCTCAAAGAATCAATGAAATCAAGAGCTGGTTATTTGAGAAAATCAATAAGATAGACAAACTCTTAGTCAAACTAAAAGGAAGGGAGAAACCATCCAAATCAGCAAAATCGGAAATGAAAAGGGGGACATAACTATAGACAGTTAGGAAATCCAAACAATCACGAGGTCTTACTACAAAAGCCTATATGCCACAAAATTTGAAAATCTAAAGGATACCATTTCCAAAATTAAATCAAGATCAGTTAGAAAGATTGAATAGTCCTATATCCCCCAAGGAAATAGAAACAGTCTTCAAAGGTCTCCCTTCCAAAAAAAGCACAAAAACAAATGGTTTCAGCACAGAATTCTACCAGACTTTCAAAGAAGTGCTAAATCCAATTATTTTCAAACTATTCAACTAAATACAAACAGAAGGAACATTACCAAACTCATTCTATGAATCCACAGTCACCTTTATACATAAACCACACAAATACCCAACCAAAAAAAAAGAGAACTTCAGACCTAACTCTCTTATGAACATTGATGCAAAAATACTGAATAAAATACTTGCAAACCGATTCCAAGAACACATCAAAGATATCATCCACCATGACCAAGTAGGCTTCATCCCAGGCATGCAAGGTTGGTTCAATATATGGAAATCCATCAATGTAATCCACCACATAAACAAACTGAAGGAGAAAAAACACATGACCATCTCCTTAGATGCCAAAAAAAAGCATTTGACAAAATCCAACATTCATTCATGTTTAAAGTCTTGGAGAGATCAGGGATATAAGACACATACCTAAACATAGTAAGGGCAATATACAGCAACATATATATATATAGCCAACATTAAACTAAACATAGAGAAACTTAAATCAATTCCACTGAAATCAGGGACAAGGAAAGACTGTACACTCTCTCCATATCTCTTCAACATAGTGTTTGAAATTCTAGCTAGAGCAATAAGATAACTAATGGAGATCAAAGGGATATAAATCAGAAAGGAAGAAGTCAAAGTATCACTATTTGCAGATTATATGATGCTATACATGAGTGACCCTAAAAATTCAAGCAGAGAATTCCTTCAGCTGATAAACACCTTCAGCAAAGTGGCTGAATATAAAATTAACTCATAAAAAAATCAGAGGCCCTCCTGTATAGCAAAAATAAAAGGGCAAAGAAAGAAATAAGCGAAATAACACCCTTCACAATAGCCACTAATAACATAAAGTACCTTGGTGTGACTCTAACCAAGCAAGTGAAAGACCTCCAAAAAACAAAACAAAACAAAACAAAACAAACAAAAACAAAAACAAAAAAACTTCAAGTCTCTGAAAAAAGAAAATGAAGAAGATATAGGAAGATGGAAAGATCTTCCCTGTTCATGGATTGGTAGGATTAACATAGTGAAAAAGGCCATCCTGCCAAAAGCAATCTACAGATTCAATGCAATTCCCATCAAAATACCAACAAAGTTCTTTACAGACCTTGATTAAAAAATTCTCAACTTCATATGGATAAATAAAAAACTCAGAATTGCCAAAACGATCCTATACAACAATAGATCATCTGGAGGTATCTCCATCCCTGATCTCAAGCTGTACTACAGAGCAATAGTAATAAAAATGGCATGATACTGGCATAGAAACAAAATAATGTATCAATGGAATTGAATTGAAGATCCATAAATAAACCCACAAACCTATGGATACTTGATTTTTGACAAAGAAGCCAAAACCATACAATGGAAAAAAGACAGCATCTTCAAAACATGGTGTTGATCCAACTGAATGTCCTCATGTAGAAAAATGCAAATAGATCCATACTTATCACCCTGCACAAAACTAAAGTCCAAGTGGATCAAAGACCTCAACATAAAACTAGACACAGTAAATTGGTTAAAAAAAAGTGAGGATAGCCTAGAACTCATTGGCACAGGAGACAACTTCATGAGCAGAACACCAACGACACAGGCTCTAAGATCAACAATCAATAAATGTAACCTCATGAAACTGAAAAGCTTCTGTAAAGCAAAGGGCACTGTCATCAGAACAAAATGACAGCCAACAGACTGGGAAAGGATCTTCACCAACCCCATATCTGACAGAGGTCTAATAACCAGAATATGTAAAAAAATAAGAAGTTAAAAAGCAACAAACCAAGTAATCCAATTAAAAAATGGGGTATGGAGCTATACAAAGAATTCTCTGTGGAAGAATATCGAATGGCAGAGAAACAATTAAAGACATATTAAAGACGTATTTAGTCATCAGGGAGATGCAAATCAAAACAACCCTGAGATTTCACCTTACACCCATCAAAATGGCTAAGATCAAGAACTTAAGTGACAACACATGCTGGAGGGGTTGTGAAGAAAGGGGAACCCTCCTCCATTGCTGGTAGGAATGTAAACTTGTACAACCACTTTGGAAATCAATCCGGCACTTTCTCAGACAATTAGGAATAGTGCTTCCTCAAGATTCAGCTATACCTCTCCTAGGCATATATCCAAAAGAGGCTCAAGTACACAAAAAGACATTTGTTCAACCATGTTCGTAGCAGTTTTATTCATAATGGCCAGAACCTAGAAACAACCCAGATTTCCCTCAAAGGAGGAATGGATGCAGAAATTGTGGTACATTTACACAATAGAACACTCAGCAATTAAAAACAAGGAAATTATAAAATTTGCAGGCAAATGGTGGGAACTAGAAAAGATCATCCTGAGTGAGGTATCCCAGAAACAGAAAAACACAAACGGTATATACTCACTTCTAAGTGGATACTAGACATTTAATATAGTATAAACCTACAAAAATTTGTACACCTAAAGAACCTGAGCTAGAAGGAGGACCCTGTGTAAGATTATCAATCCTCACTCAGAAAGGCAAATGGGACAGACATTGGAAGAAGGAGAAAACAGGAAATAGGACAGAAGCCTACCAGAGAGGACCTCTAAAATACTCTACCCATCGGTGTATCAAAGCAGATACAGAGACTCACAAATAAACTTTGGGTAGAGTTCAGGGAATATCAGGAAATAAGGGAGAGATTGTAAGACCTGGAGAGGATAGGAGCTCCACAAGGAGAGCAACAGAAACAAAATATCTGGGCCCAGGGGTTGACTGATTCTCCAACCAAGGACCATTCATGGATATAACCTAGAACCCCTGCTCAGATGTAGCCCATGGCAGCTCAGTATCCAAGTGGGTACCCTAGTAAGGGGAACAGGGACTGTCTCTGACATGAATTCAATGGCTAGCCCTTTGATCACCTCTCCCTAATGGGGGAGCAGCATTGCCAGGCCACAGAGTACAATAATGCAGCCAGTTCTGATGAGATCTGATAAGCTAAGGTTAGATAGAGGGGAGGAGGACCTTCCCTCTCAGTGGAGTTGGAGAGGGGCATAGGAGGAGATGAGGAAGGGAGGGTGTGATTGTGAATGATGAAGGAGGAGGCTACTGCTGGGATACAAATTGAATAAACTGTAAGTATTATAAAAAATAAAAATTTAATTAAAAAAAGACTAACCAAAGACTCATATACAGTCACTCTGTATTCCTTGATATCATCTCTAAATGTGTTTTCTAATATATTTTCAGTTTTGAGAGAAACTTCATAATACTCAAGTTTACAGAATCATATTTTAGAGTATTATTATTACCATTTAAAATTAAAATTATTGCATCATTTTATGCTAATTAATAACATTAAAACTTTGATGGGGTATTACATCTATTTTAAAATTTAATTATAGCAATCAGTTTTTCCTGCAAGAATATTAATGTTGAATTTGTTGTCTATGGAAATTTTATATTTTATTCTAATTACAACCTGTCCATAATAGTTATCAAGTATATTTACAACTAACTAATAATATGTATCTCAATTATATGCTTTTTACTATCTATAGCCACAGGTTTCTGAATTTTAAACATTGCTTTTAACTTTGACTGCTATTACATTCTTATGAGAATAAAATGGATTAAAAGTAAAGTGTCACTTTTAAAGAGTAATTATAAAATTTCTTTTATAAAAACTGTATTTATAGTTATTGTGTGCATGTCTATGTGTATATGAATTTGGGTGTGTATGTGTTAATGTGTGTGTGTTTGATTATGTGTTTGTGATTGTGCATATGTGTTTGTGATTTGTGATTCTGTGGTTTGTGTGTGTGTACATGTGAGAGAGAGAGGTCTATGTGGACATGTGCATGCCATGGCTCAAGTGTGGAGGTCAGAGGACAACCATAATGGAGCAAATTATCCTCTTCCACCGTTCTTTAGCTCTCAGGGCTCAAACTCTTGTCATTGGGTGTGAGCAGCGTGGTCTTTACCCTCTCAGCTGTCCTGCCAGATATATAAATATCAAAATAAAGTTTACCAAAGAAAATGTGAAACACATGGATATTTACTGTTAAGTGTTAATTAATATGGGAGTTTACATGTTATTTTCAAATGAGGTAAGTATTTATAGAAATAAAAAAAACCTTCGCTGAAATAGTTCTGTTGGCAGAATGTTAACTGAAAAAAAAGTAGAAATCTATTTGTACCCAGGTATCAAACCAATTTTAGTACATTTCTGAGAAGGTCCTGGATTTAGAATGCAGTAAACCCTGTACTTTTTAAATAATAAAAATAGATGCTGGAGAGATGGCTCAGCAAACAAGACCATGAAATATTCTTGCAAATGGTTTAGTTCAGATATCATCACTCATGTAATTTGATCAGAACCACCTTTGTTTCCATATCCAAGGATCTGACAACTTTGGCCTTTATGACCACTTTCATTCACAGACACATACAAATTAATTAATTAAAAACAATAAAGCTAAGTCTAAGTATTTAAAAGAATAATATATTGAAACTTTTCATCATCTTATTAAATTTTAATAATCTATTTAATGTTATTCTACTGAAGAAAATGAAATCAGAAAGAGCATTTTATTCTAGACATAGATTTGGGATTCAACTCACTTTACTGAGACTCACAAACTCATGATTTTGGATAATGTTACCATACTACAATGAATGTTGAGAGCCGATGTTCAGACGCCATTACAAGATGGCGCCAGCATCCAGTCTCTGTACTGGTAACAACCTCTAAGAGCACATGTGCGGGTTGCAAAAGCGCGCCAAGCCACTGCCCCACCCCGGGCCATCAGACAGGTAGTGAGTAAGCAGCCAATCAGGGTATGACAAGTCACTCCACGTCACTTAAGTGCAATCAGGGCTTATTTAAGCAGCACCATTTTGGGGCCTGGGGTCTCCTCCTTTCATTGCCTGTAATAAAGCCTGCTGCAGAAGGATCCTGTCGTCCGTGTGCGTTCTCGCTGGCGAGACGGTTACGCGGGTCGCAACAAATGAAATAGAAAAAAAATGTAGAGTTGACTTATACAGAGTAAAATGAGAACAAACAAACATTATTATATTGTTTGGTTTGTTAGGAACTTAACATTTATTAATACAAAACTTAGGAAACTCACACCATTGCAGTATTTAAAAATGTAAAGGTAAATATAAAAATTAACCAGTCAACAATTTCTTATGCTCTTACTATTTTTTCCTTTTCTTTTTAAAATTTTTTTTATTAATTGTTTATTATAATTTATTCACTGTGTATCCCTGCTGTGGCCCCCTCCCTCATCTCCTCGTAATCCCTCTCTCCTTCCCTCTTTTCCTTCTATACCCCTCCCCTAGTCAACTAATAAGGGAGGTCATCCTCCCATTCTGTCTGACCCTAGCCTATCAGATCTCATCTGGACTGGCTGCACTGTCTTCCACTGCCACCTGGCAAGGCGGCAACCCCAGGGGGAGGTGATCAGAGAGCCTCCCACTAAGTTCATGCCACAGACAGCTTCTGCTCCCCTTACTAGGGAACCCACTTGGAGACTGAGTCTATGGGCTACACCTGAGCAGGGGTTTTAGTACCTCTCCATGCATGGACCTTGGTTGGGGTATCAGTCTCTGCAGGGCCCCCAGGGCCGAGTTTTTGTTTGTTTGTTTTGTTTTTGTTTGTTTTGTTTTGCCTTTTGCTCTCCTTTTAGAGCTCCAGTACACTCCATGTCTTTGTATCTCCCCCTTTATTCATAAAATTCCAGTACTCTGTCAAAAGTTTTACTATGAGTCTCAGCCTCTGCTTCTACACCTTGATCAGTAGAGCCTTTCAGAGTCAGTCTGTGGTAAGCTCATGTCCTGTTCCCACTCTTCTCCTGCATCCAATGTCTATCACATTTGCCCTTCTAAATAAAGAATGAGCATCATCCCTTGGGTCTTCCTTGTTTCACTTCTTTGGAACTATAGATT
Organism: Rhombomys opimus; assembly: GCA_010120015.1. NCBI lineage: Eukaryota > Metazoa > Chordata > Mammalia > Rodentia > Muridae > Rhombomys > Rhombomys opimus. The sequence continues at coordinate 317,287 of REGO01000580.1, forward strand.
ATAGCATGTTTATGCTATATTATACATCTAATAACCGCTTATGAGTACAAACATGTGTGTCTTTCTATTTCTTGGTTAACTCACACAAGATGATCTTTTCTAGTTTCCACCATTTGCCTGCAAATTTCATGATTTCCTTCTTTTAATATCTGGGTAGTATTTAATTATGTAAATGTACCACAGTTTCTGTATCCATTCCTCCATTGAGAAACCTCTAGGTTCTTTCCTGATTCTGTCTATTACACATAGAACTTCTATGAACATGGTTGAGCAAATGTCCTTCTTATAGTTGAGCATATATTGAATATATATATATATATATATGAAAGGTATATCTATATCTTGAGGTAGCACTATTCCTAATTTTCTGAGAAAGCACCAGATTTCCACAGGGTTTGTACAAGTTTACATTCCCACCAGCAATGGAGGATGGTTTCCCTTTATCTACATCCTCTCCAGCATGTGTGCTCACTTGAGTTTTTGATTGTAGCCATTCTGATGGGTGTGAGGTAACTCTCCATCCCTGATTTCATGCTGTACTACAGAGCCACAGTAATATAATCTGCATGGTACTGGCAGAAAAACAGAATGATGGATAAATGAATCAAATAGAAGACCCAGAAATAAACAAATACACATACAAATACTTGATTTTTGACAAAGAAGCCAAAAGCATACAATGGATTAAAAGACAGCATCTTCAACAAATGGTGCTGGTCTAAATGGATGTGTACACGTAGAAAACGCAAATAGATCTATATTTATCACCCTGAACAAAACTAAAGTCCAAGTGGATCAAAGACCTCAACATAAAACCAGACACACTAAATCTGTTAGAAAATAAAGTGGGGAAGAGCCTTGAACTCATTGGCACAGGAGACAACTTCCTGAACAGAGCACAATAGCACAGGCTCTAAGATCAACAGTCAATAAATGGCACCTCATGAAAATGAAAAGCTTCTGTAAAGCAAATGATACTGTCATCAGAACAAAACTACAGCATACACATAGGGAAAGGATCTTTACCAACCCTATATCTGACAGAGGGCTAATATCCAGAATATATAAAGAAGAAGTTATACAAAGTGAATAAAGTGTAATTATTAAAAATTAACATAAAAAGAAGTTAAACACCAACAAAACAAGTAATCCAATTTTAACTTGGGTATAACATCCATTCTGTTTGTCTTTCTGAGTGAGGATTGATCATCTTACCCAGCGTCCTCCTTCTTGCTTAGCTCCTTTAGGTGTACAGATTTTGGTATGTTTATTCTATTTTATATGTCTAACATACACTTATAAGTGAGCATATACCATATTTGTCTTTCTGCTTCTGGAACACCTCACACCAGGACACTGAAAAATTCTACCCAGCAGTGTATCAAAGCAGATGCTGAGACTCATAAACAAACTCCGGACAGAGTGCAAGGAATCTTAGGAAAGAAGGGGGAGATAGTAAGACCTAGAGAGGACAGGAACACCACAATGCAACCAAAAACTCTGGGCACAGGGGTCTTTTCTGAGATTGATACCCCAACCACGGACCTTTCATAGATATAACCTATAACCACAGGTCAGATGTAGCCCATGGCAGCTCAGAATCCAAGTGGGTACCCTAGTAAGGGGAACAGGGACTGTCTGTGACATGAACTCAATGGCTGGCTCTCTGAGTACTTCCCCCTGATGGGGAAGCAGCCTTGCCAGGCCACAGAGAAGGACAATGCAGCCAGTTTTGGTGCGACCTGATAAGCTAGGGTCAAAGGAATGGGAGTAGGACTTCTACTATCAGTGGACTAGGAGAGGAGCATGTGAGGAGATGAGAGAAGGAGGGTAGGATTGGGAGGGAATCAGGAAGGTTGCAAAGTCTGGGATACAAAGTTAATAAACTGTAATTAATGTAAAAAATAAAACTTTAATTTAAAAAAGTTGGGTACAGAACTAAACAGAAAATTCTCAATAGAGGAATATCAAATGGCAGATAAACACTTAAAGAAATGTTCAATGTCCTTAGTCATCAGGGAGATACAAATCAAAACAAACAAAAATTATTAAGAAAAGCATCTTATTGTGCTATTTTGAACACTAAACATTAGTTATAATATATCAATGGAAGTTATAATACAAGTATATGATCTTAAGAAATAATGTGAGATTTGTCTTCAGCATTCTGATGTTCTTTATAAAGTATTACAGCATTAACATCTTCAAATACTCTTTACATTTGCCTTAGCTTTGTTTTTCTGTGATTAACTCTATAACCAAAAGAACTTGAGGCAGAAAGGATTTATTTACTCTTACAAGTCACAATTTACTATTCAAGAATGGCAGAGTAGGAATTTCAAGGCACAAACTGAGACAAAGATCATGGCAGGATGAAGCCTACTCAGTTGCTTAATGTTAATCACAAAATGGAAGAATGTTTCTTTAAAGACATAAAAAATAGAAAATAAAAGAAGTTTTTAATGCTTTTATTTTTGCTTCACATAATTAGATGTTCTTTAATTTTAAAAACTCATTGGTCATTTGTCATATTGCTTTAGCTCAGTGAGTTGTGAATTTCAGATTTTCTTGATTTCACCCCAAAGGTATGTAAGAAAGGATGATTTACACCACAAATTTTATTGAGCATAAGCAAAAGCTAAGATTTCAAGCACTTTTGAGATCGCATCTAACCATATCATACTGGCTTAGGAAGGAAATGAGCAGTGTGCTTATAGTCTTTTAAAATCACTAAAATAAAACGAGAACAGAACAAACTTTAAATCCATTTCCAGGGATGTATTAAATGGGAGATACAGTTTTCTTCAACGTAAACTCATACCCTAATCTAATTCCCTGAAAAAATGCATATGTGTTAGACACAAAATGCTATTCTGAACTCTCAACAATATGTAGATAAACCAATTGTATGACTTAAATTAAGAATATTAATATAACTATCTAATACATATATCTAATCTCATGCTGTGAGTTCATTGGTATTTTCGGTAGTTAATCTCAGCTGACAAATTGATAGATCTGGAGTCAAAGAAAATGAAAGCCTCTGAGCATGCCTGTTGAAATTGTCGTGATCTGACTACCTGAAGAAGCACCCAGCAAAGAAACGGAAAGCAGGGGTATAAATAGCATTACGTTACCCATTTTCTCTTTCTCTAACCCCTCCCAAATATTCTCTCTCTCACTCACAAGAACGGGGGTACCACAAGAGTACCCCCACTCTTAAGTTGATAGTCTTTTTCTTTGACTACATTTGTTGTGTGTGTGTGTGTGTGTGTGTGTGTGTGTGCGCAAATGTACAATATGCTGGGTCTATTATTGTTGTTTCTGTGTGCACGGTTTCTAGACTGACCACTCTGTATTGGTCAACCATAAAGGTGCTCATTCCTATAAGAAGGTAATTTGCCTGTAGTTCTTTGTCTAGGGATAGAATCCCATGATTTTTTTCTTCTTCTTCCATAGTTTCAGAAAATTTTGACAAAGGAGGAAATCAAATAAAGTCTACTTAGCTGCAATACCAATAAAGGACAGCCGTTACTATCACAGCAAGATATACATAACGGTGCAATACATGGCAGTCAAGTGTCTCAGTACACTAAAAGATGCCTAATTTTACTTAAGGACCACTCACAGAAGGGGAAACATGTCTGGTACTGAAAATCTAACCAGCTTCCCAGGATTGGTAAAGTCATGCATCTTTTTGCAGCCCTTTCCTAGATTAGCATAATTCCTTACTGCATTCGAAATCTTATCCTTAGAACCACAGATAAGGGTAACCCAGCCTCTTCAACAAAGAAGCATCTGTTTACAACAAATGGAGAGTATTGTAGTCCACAATTCGATATATTATAAATATCAACAAATCATAAGGAATGTAGTCTCAACTGACACATCTATCTCACAGCTTCTGAATCTATGACTCAGCAGACATTGCAGAAAAGGAGCAGGAGGATTTGTGAGACCAAGAATACCAGGAAATCATCTGTGAAACTCTGTGTTAGAAATGGTTGCATACACAAAACTAGAACACTAGCAATACCAACCATCTAACCTTCTCTCTTACTGCAAGTTCGTATACCCTGTTGCTCTTTCATTACTTCAATGACTGATAGCAAAATGAGGTTTATTCATATTTCTGATGTAGCTTGAAGACCATTGTCTCTCCAGAAATCTTCTAGGGCTTCAGTGTGAGATTGCTACTGCTCAGACACTCAGCCTCATGGTTTGTGCAGTGTGAGGCACTGTTGGACAACCCAGATCATACCATGTTAAGCAATCTGCTAACTACCCCTTTTTATATATTCATTATCTTGGTTCTGTTTCTCTAGAGACATGTGAATAATACAGACTTTTTGAACTTCTTTTACTTTATAACAATAGTCATTTGGGATAATTTCAAAAACATTACAACATTGTAAAGTCAGACATTGTCAAAATTTAAGTTTCTAAATATATAGATAAGTCAAATGAAAACAAATGTTTTAAATCCACAATTTCTTAGTTTCTGACAATTTGATAGTATGCCAGATTTTTATGTTATTAGATATTACTTATTTGTAGATTACTAAGACACCTCTTCTAGAATGACCTCATTAACAACATGTCTGTAACTGAAATATGGCTTTGATGGAAAAGTTTTTCAGATTGGTCAACACACATGGTAAATCAAGGATTTCCATAATTTTATATCATTATCTACACCTAATAGTGAAAAAGTGTTTACATTTTATGACAAACTCAGAAACACCTCATGTCTTTAGCTTGTATGTGACTACATCGATCACTCCAGTAAAGGTGGAAAAATAACCTTCGTATCCCCAGCAGTGCAAACTCAAATCAAGAAGTTGCTTTCATCATTAACAGACATAAAGTTCTGATATATTCCTTCACAATTCAATTAATCTTACTAATTAACATAAATAGATCAACTAACATGTATTCTAGAAACACATTCTTTTGCCAATTACAAAGGCAACTATGGTCATGTTCACCAGTTATATAAAACTTAAGCAAAACTAAAACATATTTTGTGGATACTGTGGCCACACATACAATGAAGAATATTGTATATTTTATTATTTTTAAACTGTGTAAGTGTATTTGTGTGGTGGAATAGACTTCTCCTGGGGAGACACAATGTGGATGAAGAGTCCTAAAACCCTGAAACCAGGACCCAAAAACTGAAATCTTCTATGAAGCTTGAAAGCAGCTCTCACTCTTTACTTGGATAGCTTTTCAGAGTCTCCACACCCAGAAATTGTTTACTGCTGTTATACTGCTGGCTGGGGTTCTTCAAAAATCATTCAAGTTTTTATTCTATCAGATATGTGACCTTTTCTTTGTCTTCTAATGCCCTTGAACCTACTGTTTCTTTTTGGAGAAAACGTTTCAATTTGGAAGAAATGTGCAATTCAGAGGAAAACATCATGCAACAAATATGTCGACTTTATTCAGTAAAATTTATACAAAATATTTGTATGCATGAGTTTTTTCCATTAACTATCATAAACCCTAATTTGTGTAAAATATTTCTTCTATGTGATCTGCACTATCCCCATAAAATTATTGATCTATATAAAAATAAAAACCATGTAACCAATATTAATAACTCACAATTTTATGTTCTCAAATACTAATATTAAGTTTATTCTACTTTCTGTTTTATAATAAAATTTCCCTTAAATTTTAAAAACATCAGAAGAAATTTTCTCTATTTGTTTTCTATACATGAGTTACACCCACTTTATATGTCCACTGTATGTTTGTTTCATTTCTTCTGTCATCTTCATTTTATTTGTCTTTATTTTATTTTACCTGTTCCTTTATTTTATTTTACCTGTTTCTTCCTGATCAAAATTTTGTGTCAAAACTATATATATGATGTTATAAATCCTTTTTTTATAATAATGGTGCTTCTTGTTAAATTAATATCAAACATAACTGCTTTCAACTGTTTAATGAAAATAATTAAACTATATTTTGTTACATTTTCATTACTTTGGCCATATATCTGAAAATACCAATTATTATGTAAATAATAAAAGAGAACAAAATAACTTATAAAAAAATCTAGGAAAACACAAAAAATGTGAGATGAGTAGAAGTGGGAAACAGTAAGATCTGGAGAGGACAGGAACTCCATAAGGAGAGCAACAGAACCAAAAAATCTGAGCACAGGGGTCTTTCCTGAGACTGCTATTCCAACCAAGGACTATGCATGAAGACAACCTAAGAACCCTGCACAGATGTAGCCCATGGCAGTTCAGTATTCAAGTGGGTCCCATTGTGATGGGAACAGGGACTGTCTCTGACATGAACTGATTGGCTTGCTCTTTAATTACCTCCCCCTGAGGGGGGAAGCAGCATTACCAGGCCACAGAAGAGGACAAGACAGCCACTCCTGATGAGACCTAATTGACTAGGATCAGAAGGAAGGAAAAGAAGTCCTCCGCTATCAGTGGGCTTGGGGAGGGGCATGCAAGGAGAGGTTGGAGGAAGGTAGGGATTGGGATAGGAGGAGGGAGGGAACCACGCTGGGGGGGATACAAAGTGAGTAAAGTGTAATTAATAAAGAAAAATAAAATAAAAAATAAGAAAAAAAGGAAAACCTGTAAGGTTTTACTTGTCATTGATATTTAGTAAGTGATGGCATTTGGACTTTGGGTACCATTACTGTGGAGAGCTGCTTGCTTTCACTCTGGCCTTCATCTGGAGACAGGTATAGGCAGGATGTTTTGCCAAGTTCATTTCCTTTTGTTTGTATGAGGATCACACAGACAAGAGGTCCAGGTAAACAAGTTTGACCTCTTGATGAACCCCTTCATTGTATCGAGGTGTTTTCCTCTGACTATGAAAATGAATTGTGGAATAAACCATTGTGATAGTTGCTACTGGCAGTCCTCTCAAATTGAAAAAAAAAAAAAGAAAGTCAAGAAAAAAACAGGTAAAGGAAATTAATAAAACTATTCAAGACCTGAAAACGGAAAAAGAAGCAAAAAAAAAAGACAACACAACCTGAGGGAATTCTGAAGATCAGAAAACCTAGTAAGTGACCATGAACAGACACAATATCACCAAGAGAATGCATTAGTGATTCTCAGGTATAGAAGATGCAACAGAAGCAATTATTACATCAGTCTGTAAGACCTGGGGTCTCACAGCTCAGGAAATCAAGATCTCGCCCTTCCCAGAAACTCCCCCAGACCACGGCTCATTGCAAAAGCAAGAGGTTTATTAACCATTGTGCAATGGGATCACCCCTGCCTGTCAGCAAAGAGTGGCCTCAGCAAAGGGAGACAAAGGCTTAAAGAAAAATTGCAGGAAATTTGAAGTTGTAGTTTTGGCAATTTAGGATTAGATGAGGAAGCTATAAAGTAAGATAATTGGTTATTCTTAGGTGCTTAAGCTTGGCCAGTCCTGCCAAGTGTGGATGCAGCTGCAATTTAAGGTGGAGGTGGTTAGCTCATCCTTGAAGATTAGGGGCTGCGGACTTTTGGCTGGAGGTCAAAAGCTACTCAGAAGAAGTCTGGGTTCATTGCTAAGAAACACTATCTTGAAGGCAAGGGTCTGGTCATTCTTTTTGCTGAGTGAAGGTCATTACTTGCTTGTTTTTTTTTTCTATCTGTCCTCACAGATAGGGTCACATTTCTCCATTCTCTGGAAAGGTACTAAGAGGCTTTAGCTTAACCTGGACCTAAAACTCAAAACTATAGGTTTTAGAAGATATATAGTTTACAAAGTTAGCCTAACCCTTTCAAGTCAAAGAAAATATTAAATCTAAAAGAAAAAATTCCTGACACAAAATATTCAGAAAATCTGGTACAACATAAAATGACAAAAGCTAAGAATGTTATAAAAGGAGAAGAATCCCAGCTTAAAGACCCAGAAAATATTTTTAATTATATTTTCATTTTTATATTAATTACAGCTTATTCACTTTGTATCCCATCTGTAACCCCTTCCTTCCTCCCCTCCCAATCCCACCCTCCCTCCCTGATCTCCTCCTATGCCCCTCTCCAAGTCCACAGGTAGGGAGATCCTCCTCCCCTTCCTTCTGATCCTAGCTTATCAGGTCATGCACTGTCCTCTTCTGTGGTTTGGCAAGGCTACTTCCCAATCCAAGGGAGGTGGTCAAAGAGCTAGCTACTGATTTCATTTCAGAGACAGTCCCTGTTTCCCTTACTAGGGTACCCACTTGGATAATGAGCTGCCATGGTCTACACCTGAGCAAGTGTTCTGGGTTATGTCCATGAAAGGTCCTTGGTTGGGGTATCAGTCTCAGACAAGAGCCCTGTGTCCAGATATTGTGATTCTGTTGCTCTCCTTGGAGAGCTCCTCCTCTCCTGTCCAGGTCTTACTCTCTTCCCTTTCTCTCCTAAGATTTTCTGAACTCTGCCCAAAGTTTATTTTTGAGTCTCAGTATCTGCTTTGATTCACTGCTGGAGAGAATTATTCAGAGGTCCTCTGTTGTAGACTCTTGCCCTGTTTCCTGTTTTACCCTTCTTCCAATGTCTGTCCCATTTGCCTTTCTGAGTGAGGATTGATCATCTTACACAGGGTCCTCCCTCTAGCTCACCTTCTTTAGGTGGACAGATTTTTGTAGGTTTAACCTATATTATATGTCTAGTATCCACTTAGAAGTGAGTATATACAGTGATTTCACATTATACCCATCAGAATGGCTAAGATCAAAAACTCAGGAGACAACACATGCTAGAGAGGTTGCTGAGAAAGGGGAACCTTCCTCTATTACTGGTGGGAATGAAAACTTGTACAATGACTTTGAAAATCAATCTGGCGCTTTCTCAGACAATCAGGTATACTGCTTCCTCATGATCCAGCAATACCACTCCTAGTCATATATCCAAAAGAAGCTCAAGTACACAACAAGGACATTTGCTCAACCATGATTGTAGCAGCTTTATTCATAATAGCCAGAACCTGGAAACAACTCAGCTGTCCCTCAATAGAGGAATGGATACAGAAATTGTGGTACTTTTACACAATGGAATACTACTCAGCAATTAAAAACAAGGAAATAATGAATTTTACAGGAAAATGGTGGGGTCTAGAAAAAGTCATCCTGAATGAGACATCCCAGGAGCAGATAGACACACACAGTATATATTCACTTATTCACTTATAAATGGGTAGTAGACCTATAAGACAGGATAAGCATACTATAATCTATATACCTAAACAAGAAAGAGGACCCAGGGTAAGATGATCAATACTCACCTAGAAAGACAAAGGGGATCGACATTGGAAGTAGGAGAAAACAAGTAACAGGATAGGAGCCTACCACAGAGGGCACCTGAAAGACTCTACCTAGCAGTGTATCAAAGCAGATGCTGAAACCCATAATCAAACCTTCGGCAGAGTACAGGGAATCATAAGAAAGAAGGGGGAGTTAGTATGACCTAGAGGGGACAGAAGCCCCACAAGGTCCAAATATATCAGTGCACAGGGGTCCTATGAGACTGTTTTTCCAAACAAGGACCATGCATGCATATAACCTATAACCCTTGCTCAGACATAGCCCATGGTAGCTCAGTATCCAAGTGGATTCCCTAGTAAGGGGGTCAAGAATTATTTCTGACATGAACTCAATGACTGGCTCATTGAGCTTCCCCTCCCCTGCTCCGAGGGAGGAGCAGCTCTACTTGCCCACAGATAAGGACAATGCAGCCAGTCCTGAAGATACCTGATAAGCTTAGGTCAGATGGAAGGAGAAGAGGACTTCCCCTATAAGTGGACTCGGAAGGAGGCTGGGAAGGAGATGAGGGAGGGAGCAGAGGATTGGGAGAGAAAGAGGGAGGGGGCTACAGCTGGGATACAAGTGAATGACCTGTGATTAAAATAAAATATATAAAAATTAATTTTAAAAATATTTCTTCTCTATGGCTGGTGTAACTAAATAGCAGTAACTAGCTCATAACCTGAATATTTATTATCTGTAGACCAAAAGAACTATAGCAAGGGATGTCTGGACCCTATAAAATGAGGACCAGGGATCTCAGTTTTCAGTTTTCGACAGACAATATCATTTCATGACATGTGGAAGCATCAGTCTGATTCCTTTTGTGTGTTCTCATTGCACTCTCTACAGGTAAAGCAGTATTCATGGAAACTCTTAGTAACTTGTGTCATCTTAAAGAAATATGTACTAAAATTGTGTCTTTGGAAAAAAGATTGTAAAACCAAGTCACCCCAATGGTTGCTATATGAAGAATGAAATATTCTAAACATTTTATGTGTCCAGTGAAATTAAGGAAATCTTCATTGTATAAGCAAAATTCTAAGACAGAGTTGATTCCAGGGCAAGAAATGTACATTACAAAGTAAGCACATTATATGCACGAGTGTTCTTAACTATACTGCTCACATACCTGATGTAAATTTGTTTGCAGATGAGAACACCAAGAAGCAAAATTGTTGACAATAGTCCAGGTCACCCAAATTGCAAAATGAGTTCTAGAATTCAAACTGGAAAAACTCTTTCTGGAATCCATGGACCTTGTGATTATAGAATGGTCCCTTTCTCTATAGAGAAACAACTTAATTCAGGACATAAATGAAATGCAGAAATAGATTCAAGAAAGAACTAAACACCACCTGGGAAATTGCAGATGCTGCAGATTGTTTTGCTATCACTTGCAGAAGCAGATTCAAGGAGAGTTTTTCACTATTGTTTTGTCTTATTCTGAGGATATCTTCAGAAGTAAATACTTAATAATACTTCTTGGTCATTGACTTATACTTTAATGTAACACTGTATATAAAGGGCACATTATTCTATCTAAGTAAAATAAAGTAAAAATAGAAGGTGAGATATCAATGACAATAAATTGACCCAAACTGCACACATTCTTTTGTAGATACATCCTGGGATCAAAAGTGAAAAAGAGTTAAGGTCATGGCTATACTCAGGTATGCATGCTTTGTGACATTGGGGTTGATAGGAATAAAACTTTTGGGAAAGAAGACAGTTTTCACCATTAATTAGATGAATTTACAAGGCTCTCTGAGTTCCTTCTTGGACTTCGGATGTCACAGTCACTCTCTGGCTTCTATCTTTGCTGTGCCTTCATGCTACAACCTTTGTCCTTAGAGGTTCCAATTAAGTGCCAGGTTCAGGCTAAGTACATAACACAATAATTACTATCTCTTTTTATGACTGGATGAAAAAATAAACTTTTTCCATAAAGCCCCTAACTGAAATATTCGTTTTTATCATAAATAACTTCCATGTGGTTTCTCAGCTCAGAAATAGCACACAAAAACACAAATAGTCAAGTTAGAGAAATGTGGACCAGAGGCACAAATTTACAGATATTTCTATTTTTATAGTGGTGTGGTCACTTTTCAGAATGCCTCTCTTCATCTTTAAAACATGAAAATTCGAGGTAAGACACTGTGAAATTAGTAAATATTAGATTAAGTATAACTGAACCCTGCTTTTAGACAAGTAAACCAATTTTGCCAGAAGTACTCTAATAATTAATTTGAAGTATCACTGATAGAAGAATGATGCTTTAACCAAATTCTAGTTCTGCTTGTGTTGTATGTCAGTACAACACTGAAGAATGAATGTGTTGGAATGTTCATTAAGAAATATTTCTGAAACAACAAAGAATCATTAGACAATATAGAGAAACTGAGAGACCAAAGAATTAAAAATTAGGTTTTTTTTGGGGGGGGTTATTGAATTAAAGCTTAAAGCACAAGCCAGAAAAAAAAGCCAGACAGGTGGAGACATGTCCAGCCACCTAAGGTGAGGAACCAGCCTTATTGCATTCTTTCCTGCCCACTAAAGTTGCTAGGAAACTAGCCCCGGTCGCCCCTTTCCCCTAGCAATAGCCAAACAAAGGAAGCCAGACCTTTAATGGTCTGGGCTCCTTCCCACAGCCAATCAGTTCAAAATGCAATATCCCTTTTTGTGTTTCAATGAATAGACCATTGCCAGGCTGGAATTCCCCTGCTTTAGGCATGCTGGGAGGGACTGGGGACTTTAAATGAACCTCCAACCCTGAGTTCCAGGTTCTGTTCTCAACTGCTGTGTCAGTGAGGGTATGGGCCCTAGTTCCGGCTTCTAATAAAAAGATCCTCATGTATTTTGCAATGGACTTGGCTCCTGGCAATCTTTTCATGTCTCATGAATCAAGCACAACAAAACCTACTTGAATAATTCTCCTATCTTTGATAATTTTATTCAATTAGTTTTTAAAAAAATCAAGATATGTTTCTTTTATTAAATCTATATTTTACTTAAGTTAATTTAGTCATTTAATTGAAATAGAATATCACAGGAGGGGACAAGATGGCGGCACCAGGAGAACACTCTATCTGAGGAGCAGGACAACTTTTTCCATACAGCTACCAAGAGACTGAACTCTGGGCCCTAAAACAACAGCGATCCTGTTTCCTAGGTGAGAAGAAATCCCCACGGCATGGGAATCAGTTGGGTCCACTCTTGGGCCACCCAGCCAGAACCCAGAAGACATCCCGGGTCCCGCAAGCACTAGGTCCCCAGAACAAAGCCACACACCTGCGTGTCCCTAACACCTTCCCAAGGTGAAAGATGGGCACAAAAACACCAGAGACTGGAAGTCCCAGTTGAGAGAAAAACCCACGGGGAAGGAAGGCAGTGGGACTGGCCACAGGTCACCCAGTCTTTACCTGGAAAAGATCTCTCAGACTGGCAGGTACACACCACCATCACTGAACTGGGCTCAAGCCACCAGCATGGAGAGTTGCTGTGCACCCAGCTCTCCGGCAGATGGAGCTATACACCCCAGGGCAACAGAGACTGGGAGTCCCTGTCAGGAGAGGGCCCCACAGGGAATGAAGGAAACACTGCTGACTTGGGCCACCCAGGCTTTGCCTGAGGAAGATCTCACAGTACAGCTGGTACAAGCCACCATCACTGAACTGGGTTCAAGCAACCAGCACGGAGAGTTGCTGCACACCCAGCTCTCTGGCACAGTTGGAGCTGTGACCCCCAGTGCAACGGAGACTGGGAGTCCCTGTCAGGAGTAAACCCCACAGGGAGAAAAGGAAACGGGACCCGAATTAGGTCATTCAGTATATTCCTGGGAAAGTTCCCACATACTAGTGGGTGGGCATGCCTGCCACCAGCCCAGAGACCTGCTTTGTACCAACTATTCTTCACAGACAGAACTGTGTGCCCCAGGACACCAGAAACTTGGTGTCACTGTCTGGAGAAATCCTCACAGGAAACTAAGCAAAGGGGATGGACTTAGGCCACCTAAATAAAATGCATAGAGACCTAGAGGAAGATAAATTTAACCAGATTATGGCCATCCGTAAAGAAATAGAAGAAGATAATGAAAAACAGATTATGGCTATCCATGAGGAAATACAGGAAGTTACAGCCAAACAGTTTGTGGCTTTTAGAGAGGAAATATTTAAATCACTGAAAGAAATAAAAGAAACAGAGGATTGTTCAAACAAACAGCTGAGGAATTGAAGGAAAAACAGGAAAATACAATCAGACAGGTGAAGGAAATAAAAAAAAGGCACAAACCCTGAAGATAAATTGGAAAAATTAAAGAAAACACAAATAGAGAAAATTGTAGAAAGAAAACACTTAGGGAAGAAAACAGGAAATACAGAGTTTAGCATAACCAATAGACTACAAGAGATGGAAGAAAGAATCTCAGGTGTGGAAGATACAATGGAAGAAATAGATGTATCTGTCAAAGAAAATATTAAACCTAAAAAATTCCTGACACAGACCGTCCAAGAAATTCAAGACAACATAAAAAGACAAAACATAAGAATAATAGAAATAGAGGAAAAAGAAGATTCCCTGCTCCAAGGCACAGAAAATATTTTCAACAAAATCATTGAAGAAAATTTCCCCAACTTAAAGGAGAGGCCACTAAGAATACAAGAGGTCTGCATAATACCCAATAAATTAGACCAGAAAAGAAAATCCTCTCGCCACATCATAATCAAAACAATAAGTATACAGAACAAAGAAAAAATACTAAAAGCTGCAAATGAAAAAGGCCAAATAACATATAATGGCAAACCAATTAGAATCACACCTGACTTTTCAACAGACACTATGAAAGCCAGAAGGGCCTGGACAGATATCATGCAGACCCTAAGAGAACACAGATGTCAGCCTAGGCTACTATACCCCACAAAAATCTCAGTCCTCATAGATGGAGAAAACAAGGTATTCAATGACAAA
>REGO01000580.1:334149-367608 GCA_010120015.1 Rhombomys opimus
GATACAAAATTAACTCCAAAAAATCAGTAGCCCTCCTGTATACAAAAGACAAAAGGGCTGAGAAAGAAATTTGGGAAATAACACCCTTCACAATAGCCACAAAGGACATAAAGTTATAGTGGAAATGGATTCAAAGGCAGGCAACAGAGTCAAAATCAGCCTCTACTCCCCCCGAGAAGGAGATGGGAATAATGGTGAAACTTAGAGGAAAGGAGGTAGTTAGGATCAGGCTGTGAAGTGATTAAAAATAAACAAACAAATAAAAGCAATACAAATAAGAATTGTTATAACTGCAATCAGGAATCAAAAATAATAACCATGAATGAAAAATACAATTTTATATAGTGAACACTTAACTATACTATTAATATGATAGAAGCATAAATGACCTATTAAAATATCAGTGGAGAGATTTAAATGTAACTACTACCAATGCAGTTCCTAAACCAATGTATGTGTATTTGCTTCCACGATCGCATAAGAAATATTTAGAAACTTAGTAAATTGGAACATTGCCCTTTTAAGATTACACAGTTCTAGAAATCAAGTATAGATTTAACTGGACTCTCTGATCAGCATCTTACCAGTCTGGTCTCAGGGGGGCAATGAGCAATGGTAAGTGGCTTTAAAATGCGGAACACTTTTAAGTCCATTCAGGCTGCTAGTAGAATTATGTCTTTATTTTTGACCACTCATATACATTTGAAGTTCATAACACAGCCTTTGCTCTTTGATGCCACCAGGTCATCTTTCTAATGTTTGGGGCCACATCCCACACTCAAGTACATTCACATGACAGAAGGAAGGAAGGCTAAGCCATCAGCTCAAGGTCTGGTGGTTGGGAGACTCAGCTGTGTTTGCTTATACTTTTTTAGTTTCATCACATTAAAACCTTGTCAAATTTCTCTCTGGACTGAAGCCAGGGAGCTCTTGGGGAAGGCCTCAGTTATTGAAGTCACCTTTGACTGCAACTGCAAAAGGCTCTGAAAAGAAAGAGGAACACATCTGTCAAGAAACCCAGAGGGGGAAATCTGTGGAGCAGCAGACATCTGAAAACCAGGGGCCAGAGGTTGGTTCTGGGCTGTGAGAGGCACATGATGTGGGTTTTCTCCAGGTACTGAAAACCTGAAAACTGAACTACATGATCACTATGGAAAAATGGTACCTCTGAAAGAATGAAGAAGAAACAGGAAGCCCAGAATAAACGAACAGAAAGAAAAAACTGCTTTCTGCCTCCAGCTTTTTTTCTCCAGAGCCTAGGTAGCCAACTAACAATTCATAAATTTTCAGAAGAAAACAGATTGGAAGACTGACTGGCTTGGGAGAAATGCTACCTTCCTAACTGACAGGCTACACTTTTGGCTACCCAACATCGTTAACCTTATACATACATATTTTTTTTGCATGTTTTACATTTCTGAAAATCATCAGAAATGCTTGTTACTGCTTAGCAAGATATAAATTGCTTTTGTGCAAAAAAGTCAGTCTCCTACTCCTCAAAAAAAAAGTTTTGTAATACTTGCCTGAAGTGTTTCAGTCTCTGGAAAATACTTATATTATTAATTTTAATATTATCCTTAAGTACTCCTTGAATTTAGTCACAGTCTAACCACAACACACTGGACAAAAAACTATATTAGTATAATTTTAACCTTCAAAAATTATATATATAATGCTGTGGACACAGAATAATAACTGATTCATATAAATGTACACATGTAAATTATCGTGCACACTAGATACCAAGAACTAAGATACTAAGAATTGTAAAAGCCCATATTTCTGTAGCTAGAAGTGATGCCATAGCGGTATTTATAACTTACTTCTCCACTTGACAGCTCTATGTTTCCATTGTATTAATCCAGGCCCTCAGGTGGTTGAGGTAATTTAGAGAATTACCTTTAATTAAATAATTGCTTCTCAGATAATCCATTCAACTCTCTTTCCTCTCATGTATGATATTAGATGTGGACCCTGTAAAAATTTCTTCATGTCAGCAGGCAGTTAGGCTTAAGCATAACCAATAGCGATTGCAGGAAACACACACCAGGACAAAGGGTCTTCCCTTCCTGGGGGCAATATGCTCTCCTTTAAGCTCCTGTGATATATGAAGTGGCCAGCGAGACATGCAACATTTGTGATTCTCACTTCCCAGCAAGTTTCCATGGCAACTCTGAAAATTATTTTCCAGTAGCTCCTGCCACTGTCCTGAGGGCTTGATATAGAATGCCATATCGGTTTGGATAGGCTTTTGAGCTACCCTTCTATGGAATCAGAAAAGTATCCAGTGGTTAATTTCCCAAAAGTTTATCTATACAGTTAAAGTTGGCTTCAGCCTTGGCAAATTTATGATGAGGAGTCATTTCCTTGACCTTACTACACCCTTTACTGGACTATAGTCATACTCCCCACAAATGGGTATGAAAAATAAAGCACGTTTTTCCAAATATGAGATCTTCTCTCTTACCCTGCTTCAGTTTTGTTTGCACTGCTTCCCCTCCATCTTGAGTTATTGAATTGTTATGCAATTCTAGAGTTTGAAGTTATTTTCTTTATAATTTTCTTTTTCAAATTAGTGTATAATGTCACCCAGATTAAGACTGAATCAGCAAAGAATTGTCATCAGGGATCACCCAGTAGATGTCTGTGGCTTGTCACTCAGCCAGAGTACAATGCTAATTAAGCTTTCTGTAAATGAAATGTTGGATGCTGATGTTGGTGGCATGCACTGGTATCGGTCAGTTAACTTTAAGGAAATAAAGAAATGCCTGCTGGATCATCTTCCTCAAACATAACCTGACTGTTGAACTTTGACTGTAACAGCAATAAAGAGACCTGAAACTTCCGTGGACATGGCTCAGCACACTGAGTACACAGAGACACAATAATAAGTTCAGACAGTTTAACACTCAGCTCAGCCCAAATTTCGATCTTAGAACCAAGGACTTTTTATAACAGACTGGAAATAATTTCTTTTATCTTCTTCTTGTATTGTTTACTTTCCCCAAGCCATGGGTAGATGATAGGGAAAATGAAACGGAAAATTAAATTGAGTGGGTTAATGTAGAGTCATGCTGGGCCTCTTATAAAAATGTTAAGCTAATAAATGGGAAAGGATGTGATTCTAAAACTTTTGAATTTGTTTAGATCCAAGTACAGCTAAATTGCTTGAAAACCAAACTCAGTCTGGGTTTCCATTACTAGTGCAAATAGTTTGCATTTCTGAGCCTGAAGATCTGACTTAGCTATTCACCCTGGCACAGGTGGCTTGCAGAGGCTCCCTTTCTCCAGAGCTACCCACCATACTTTGTTGCCACTAGACCACTCCTATTGTAAAGTTAGCCTGATTTCCATTAGCAGTTATTAATTTGACACCTAGAAGAAAATGGCTTACACATTACATGAATTTCATCACTTATAAATGCACACATATGCCTATGTATATGTGATATACAAATACACTCTACAAGCCTATCTACCTATACACATTTGCATCAACTTTTACATTGATATTAGTTTTGCAAAAAAATACTTGTAAGATGTTTGTATCAGTAGATCTGTAGGGAATGTAACTGAAAGTATATTCTATTAGAAGTACACACTAGGAAAATATAATGTTTCATCAAGGCAAATTTACTAAATTAGGCACATCAGGAATTAGTGACAAACTAGTGTTCCCCACATACACATTTTTGTTTTGTTTGTTTGTTGTTTGTTTGGTTTTATTTTTGCAACTTTTTCTTGCATGCCCAGCTCAGCTCAGCTTCACTGTATGGTTGAGCATGAACTTCCCATCTTCTTGCATTTACCTGAATGGTAGGGTTGAAAGCCTGCAGAACTCTTCACAACTGAACTTACGTGATTGAAAATGCTTTAAAATGCATACAATGTGGGCTGCTGTAATTCAAAATGACTGATGGTTGCTGTGTAATACATTTGGGATGTTAAAACAAAATATAGATTAATGTTTACCTCATTGAGGGTCTACCATTATTAGACTTGTGTCTTTGTCCTTATTTATTGTAAATTGAAGGAGAAGTTTATTTATTATGCTTCTATTACTCTGTCAGTGTCAATCACACATTTTTTTCAAACATCGATAGTTAAGAATTAAAAAATACAAACAAGCTTGACATAATTTGGATGTTTGACTACTAATATTAATGAATTTATTCTAGATAATATATTATGAATTACATGTAATACAAACATTTGATTAAACTCGAGTCTACAATTGGAATATAAAGGCAAAACTAAGTGGATACTTTTTTATTATTTTCAAAAAAAAAAAAAACCTCTATAAACTCTCTATAAATAGTGTGACATGTCTGCTAAAAATGTGAGGGTATTCTATGCCTGATCTCTTGATCTCCTTTCACATGGGAAAAACCAGATGTAATACAAATATAACCAGTGAAAATCTGCCTTCATAAAAACATTAAGTATGTTACTCAAAGTGCTAAATGTTAGTAAAAATAAATTATGTCATTTTGTAAGGCCAAGAGTAACACAAAGGACAATGTCAAAACCAAATCAGCATAAACAAATGCATTCCTGTCTTCTTTCCTCTGACTCATCTGAACTTAATTTGGGTTTCAAGTCATCAATATGATTACAAGACAAAAAGACGTATAGAGTTTTGTATTCATATGATTTGAGACCAAGAGCAATGTGTAAACATAAGACCATTCTTTAAAACTAATTAATTTAGTCCTAATAAAGTAATTAATGCAAGTTCAAAATTATCTAAAAGTTTCAGAAAGTGGGTGCTACTTTTTCTGTTGATGATACTGATAGGAATTTTAACTTAATATTAAGTATTACTGCAAAGTTTGGAGGGGATCTAATGACATTAATCTCATAAAATTTATTTTATGACATTAAGGTTTTATCACACAGTAAGACCATTAATTACATATTTTAGAGGAAGACAATCTAGACATACATAAAAGGATAATACCTTTGGTGGTAATTTTTCAAGTCAATTGATAGACTCTAGTAAGACTGGCCTAACTATAACCTCCATTTTCCAATGATTAATGTTAAAATGAGAGTTTAAAATACACTGAATGCAAATGAATTGTATGAAATGCAAATAAAGATATTTTCATTAGGAAATTAATCATTATTTTTTCAGATTTTTGGGGAAATGTCCTGATGTAAACACTCAGTACAATATATTTTATCTATTTTTAAAGAATAGGCTTATTAAAATCAAATGAGAAGTAATTTTCTAGTAGTTAGATTTCATTTCATCCTAGTGGAATATAATTATATACTTTTAGAGGTAAAAAATAGTTACTGATCCAAATTGCTTCATCATTTTTACAGAATCTGACTCGAAGTGGCAACACTGCCTAACTATAGTTTTAGATGTAGTTATTAAAATATGAGCTGATAAAAATAGGTAAAATTTCATACCAAAGTACTTAACAATGAATTTTGTCACATATTGTTACAGGTAATAACATATAATAAGGTAATAAGGATATAAAATATTTAGGCTCTAATTGCTTCAGGCATTACTTCATTAGAAAATAAAATACTAACTGCACTATAAAATAAAATAAAAAACAAAACAAAAGGCAACTGTTCTGACCAGAGCTCAGAAACACAGTAAATACCAGAGATACAATGAATACCAGTCTGAAGATGTTGAATCTTGGGCAGAATTGGAGAACAATGTCACAGAAGGTTTCGAAACAGATTACCTTTTGCAGTAGAACAAGAGTGAAGATATTTCATCAGTGAAAAATTATTTCAAAGAAACAGATGTTTACTCAAATCTTCAAAGCTGGCCCTGAAAATCTGACATTATGTAGCAAGACACATTATGTGACAGGAGTCTTTTTGACTGTTTCTTTCACTAATAAATCCAAAGGTTCTGAAATAGTCTTTCATAGAAACTCACTAAATAGCCCACTCTTTTGCAGAAAGTATTAATCAGTTCAGCATGTTTTCTGCTAGGGTCTGCTGGATAATCTAAATAGCATATCACATCAAATGTAAGTAGAGGTAATTTCACGACTTTTTTATTAGCATTCTTTAATTTCTTTACGTTACAGTACCACGCTGAATAAGAGTAGATGGAGTAAGAACTCTTACATTATCTCATATATTATATGAAAATGCTTTCAGTTTGTCATATACAAGTTTGTCATATATAGTCTTTATTGTTTTGAGATATATTCCTTCATGGCTATTTTCTTCAGTGTCTTTATCATGATCATGCTGAATTTTGTCAAATGCCTTTTTCACCTATTAAGATTATCATGTAATTTCTGTCCTTAAGTGTACTTATTCTGCATATTACAGTTTTTAATTTCATGTGCTCTAACCTTAGAAGGAAACCAACTTGGTTGTAATGTATCTTAAGGAGTCTTGGAATTATGTCTGCGGGGCCTTTTTGTTTTGAATAAGTGTGATTATTGAGTATGTAAAAAGCAAAAGTAAAGGAATAAGTAGTAAGTTACTGACAGATTTGGTTTCTGGAGAAAGGCCACTTTCTGATTCTAACATACTTTATGTTTTTGCATGTGTAGAGGGAAAGTTATCTCTCTGGAACATCTTCTATGCAGGCACTTAGCATATTCATAAAGGCTTCTCCCTACTATCAAGTATATTCTTCCAAAAGCATCATACTGGTAATTGTTTCAGCATCTCTCTTTTTGTTTTGAGAGTTTATACTATAATATACTACAATCATTTCCCCTTCCCTTTTGTACATCCAAAAGCACACATACAGCCTTGCTTGTTCTCTTTCAAATTCATGGCCTCTTTTTGCATTGATGTTAAATGCATATGAGCATATGTATATCCATATATAGTTCTAACTATAACCTGTCCAATCTGAATAATACTGAATACTCAGTTGGTGTGCCCTTCTATTTATGTTAACCAGGAAACATGGTCTACGGTTTTCATTCTTTCTGTATACCCCTGGACAAAGAAAGAGACAACAACCTACTAATGGGAGAAAAATTAGCGTTCATCTATGGATGAGGCACTTTTGTTGGTGTCCAGTGAAGAACGGTCAGACATGAATCCATATACACATACCATATACACACAAATAACCAAACAAACTCAACAGGTTGTACTTATATATACTTGTGGGCATATAATGTTATATACACATAGTTACACATATATATAAGTATCTGTGTATTTGTGTGGGAGTAACAATAACAAAAAGAGACTAACAACTTGAATAGGCAGTGCAACTTAAATAGGTAGAAGCTCGGGGAATACACTGATATCATTTTATTTAATACAATACATATATTAAAAGAAAGAAAGAAAACAAGTAAAAGTACCTGTGACAAAAGAACAGTCCTTCTTATCTGCTGGTAAATTATCTGAGTTGTGCAAGCTTCTGCAGCAACTACGGTCATCACTAAAGAGAAACCTTGAACAATGAAAAGAATTATTATATGATATGCATATACAAATATAAGGAGCACTCTCGAGGGACTCTTAGCTTATCACAGTGTTGTTTACATGCTATTTATTTGAGGAGTGAGATGTCAGTCTGGGTTACCTCACTCAGTATGATTTTGTTTTTCTAATTGCATCCATTTGCTCTTAAATTTCACAATGTTATTGTTTGTATCAGCTGGCTAATACTCCATTGTATAAATCTACCACATTTTCTTTATTTTTCAGCTGAGGGACATGTAGGTTGTTTCTATTTTCTGACTATTGTGAATAAAGAACCTATGAACATAACTGACCAAGTGTCTTTGTGATAGGATAGAGTGTCCTTTGGGCCTATGCAAAAGAATGGAATAGCTGGGTCTTGAGATAGATCAATCCTAATTTTTCTGTAGAACCACCATGTTAATTTCCATACTGGCTATACAAGTTTGCACTTACACAACCAATGAAGAAGCAGTCCACTTGCTCCACATTCTTGTCAGCATGAGCTGTCACTTGATTTTTGATCTTGGTCATTCTAACAGGGGTAAGGTCCTTGAACATATTCATTATAGCTATTTTGAAGTCCTTGTCTTGTGCTTCAGCTCTTTTGCATTTCTTGTGGGTCTGCTGTAGTGGGTTACTGGTGTGGGAACATATTGTCTTGGGTGTTAATGATTGTGCTTTGCACTGTGTGTATGCATCTGTGTTTGGGACAATTGTAATTCTAAGTGTAGCTACTTGACCTTGTCTTTATTTCAGTGGGTGTCAAATTCTTTGGTTTCTGTTGGCTTCTCTGGGTCTTAGGGCAGTACAGCAGCTGTGGGATGCCTGGTAGGGAGCTCATCTGCGTTCCTGCCAGCTGCGACTACTTGGCGTCTCAGGTAGAATGTACTTGTGGGTATTGGGTGTTGACACAAAGGAATGGGAGTGGGCTAGAAGCGGGGAAGCTGAGAGGCTCCCCAGGAAGGAGGAAAGCTGGGTTTGCTGAGAGGTTTGTTAGAGTCCCCAGGAAATAAAAACAGAGTGGGGACAGGCCCCTGTAAGTGGTCTGCAGCAGGCTTGAGGGTGAGACTCCTTTCTTAACCTTCTCCACTGTGCCCCCTCAGTGCTTCATTCTTGCCTCACAGTTATGAAGCTGAGTTATGAAGCCTCAAGTCAGTATGTTACCATAATACTCATCTGTGGCATCACAGTACGCCAGTGAGCCATCACACCGCTCTGCCATTGTAATATTGTAACGACCAGGAACCATTCTGCCATCAAAGTGCTTCATTGTGACACTCAACATCCCATTATGATTCACAGATCCTGCAAGCTGCCATCATAGAACCACATTGTTTCATTGCGATGTTTTAGTGTGCCTTCACGTAGCTTGCTGGGAGACCACAGTGACCCACTATAACACACAAATGCTTCATTGTGCCATCACTGTACTCCAACGTACATCCCAATGTTGTGTCGTATTATCAAATAGTGAATTGTGAGAATGCAGCCATGAATTACGACGTTACACTGTTAAACTTTAAAGTTACATTGTTTTATTTTGTCATTGTGATGTTGTATCATTCCTTCACAATGCTGTATTTTCCTCACAATGAAGAATTGTGCCAACACAATGTGGCACTGCTTTATTACAGTGTTTTATTGTGCCACTACAATAGTACTTTGTGACATCATAATGTTCTACTATGACATCATAACTGTGTAATGCCACCACAGTACTGCCATTACAATGCTACATTGTGTCAACATAATGCTCCATTGTACCATCACACTACTGAATTGTGACATCAAAATAGGACATTATTTCCTCATAATGGCTTATTGTGACATCCATATCTTGAATTTTGTCTCACAGTACTCTATTGTTTCATTGAAGTGTTTTATTGTTTCATTACAATTGTATATTGCCTTATCACAGTGCTGTCCTACGATATCAGAATGCTTCATTGTGTAACAATAACTGATATTTTACTAATATCACAATGTTCTATCCTGTATATAACAGGATATACTGTTGTATAACAATGATAAACTATGACGTCACAATACTGCATTGTCATAACAATGCTCCATTTTTACATCCAGCTATACATTGCAGCATCATGATGTACCATTGTCTCATCACAGTGCTCTATTGTGCTATGACAGTGCTCTAGTGTCACACAATGCAGTATTGCATCATGATAACCTATGGTATCATGCAGCACTCTACTGTGCCCCAAATGCTGAACTAAGTCATCACTGCTTCATTGTACCAAAATAATTTTGAACTGTCAAAACAATGCTCTATTTTACCATAATCAGGTACAAGGGAAGTCTGCTTATTGAGGAGAGAGGGTTACTCAAAGGGTGGGCTGACTAGGGAAGGGTAAGATAGCAGTTTGAGAAACCCAACTTGAATCCAAGGCCTCATCTACCTCAAAGCCAAAGTCTTCCTCATTCATAATCATGCCTTGGCCCCAGCCCCAAGTTTCCATTGCACTGGGACCAGTCCTGGGGTCAACAAAGCCCCCACCTGTGACTCCAGCTGCCTCTTTTGTCTACTGAGTCTTTTGCTAGGGGCTGGGCTGCTGGGCTCTAGGGCTGCAGATGCCTTTTGGACAGGGAAAGTCCCTCTTTTTTTTTGGAGGCTCATTCTTAGTATTGATTCTCAGCATGTCTCATTGATTTAGTTCTTGTTGGCAACACCTGTGACCCCAGGCTTCCTCTTTCTCTTCATCGTCCTCTTGAAGTCCTGAACCAGTGAGAGCACTAAACACGAACTTTACTTCTGTCTGTAGCTCACTTTTCAGGATGTGAACACCAAACGGGGCAGGCAAAGCCAGCTCTGAGCCTGTGGGCACTGAGAACTCTTCAAAGCCCATGGATGCCATGTTCTTTGTCTCTGATCCAGCTCCATTTCAGGAGACACTAGAAGCCTGAGATAGGTCAATGGGCACCATTTGGATGTCACAGAGCTGCAATGTGCCATTGCAGTTCTCTATTATGCTAATCTGTGAGGTTGCAATGTTGCTGTTTCATCACAACGCTGCATTGTGTCATCACAAGGTTCCCTTTAATTATCACAATCTATACTGTGACATCATGATGACACTCTGTTTCATCACAATTCTCCATTGAACTACTACAGTAATGTATGATGTCATCATAATTCTCCATTTTTGCCATCAAAGCACTCCACAGTACTCTCATAATGCTGCATTTTCATATCACAATAGCACACTATGGTATCACAGTTCTCCATTATGCCAGTACCATAGTATACTTGGTCATCACGTGCTCCACTGTGCTACCACAGTGCTCAACTATGACATCACTGTGCTCTGTTATATCACAATATTGCACTGTGCCATCAGAATGCTCTGTTGTACTATAGCAAGCTATACAGTGACATCACATTGCTCTACAGTGTCAGCACAATGCCGTATTGTGATATTTCAATGCCTTATTGTGCCATAATAATGTTGCACCATGATGTCACAATTTTCTATTTTAACATCACAAGCTCTTCTGTGACATCACAACTCCATATTGTGCCAGCACAATGCTATATTGTTTCATTATGGAGTTGACTGTGCCAACACAATGCTGGATTATGACAGCACCATGCTTCATTGTAATATTACAATGTCCCATTCTATCATGACAATACTATATTGTGCCACCACAGTATTAAACTGTAATGTCACAATTCTCCATCTTTTCCATCTTAGTAGTACATTATGAAACCACAATGTAGCATCATGACATTACTATGCTGAATTGTGACATCACAACACTTCTATCATCATAATTCTGCATTATGACATTACACAGCTCTATATTTTCCACCACAGTAGTAAATTATGTCACCACAATGTAGGATCATGACATAACTTATCTGAATTGTGACATCACAGCACTTATTGGCTACATGTGTCATCACAATACTTATTGTGTGCACCATCACACTGCTCAATATTACTGTCACAGTACTGTATTGGGACATCACAATTTTGAATATTGCTCTTACAGTTTTCCATTGTGCTATCATAATAGTGTAATGACCACTTCACAATACTCCATTGTGTCTTCATAATGCTCATTGTAACAGCACAATCTTTAATTTTGCCCTCACAATGCTGCATTTGTGTCATTACAGTAGTGGATGTTGAATTATGACTTCATAATGCTCCATTGTGCCATCATATTGCTCCAAAATATCAGCACATGATCCAGTGTGCCATCACATGCCATTGACATCACAGTAGTGCATTGCAGCACCATAATGCTCCACTGTGCTTCATCTCAATGGTTATCATTCCATCAGAGTGCTTTGTTATGCCTCTGCAGTGTAGCATTTGACATCATAAAAACTAGGACAATATAATGTGTTACTGTATCATCACAGTGTTGCATTATGCCTTCAAAATGTTTTCTTTCAACAGTACAAACTGCACTGTAACAGCAAAATCTTCTACTGTGTCACAGTGCTCCATTGCACCATCACATATGCAATTGCAACAAGATAATATTCCATTGTGCCACCACATTGCTGAATTATCAAATCACATGTTCTGTAGCTTTGCTACACCTTAATTTTATTGCTGTTCTGCATTGTGTCATCACCTTGACCCACTTT
Source organism: Rhombomys opimus (assembly GCA_010120015.1). NCBI lineage: Eukaryota > Metazoa > Chordata > Mammalia > Rodentia > Muridae > Rhombomys > Rhombomys opimus. The sequence continues at coordinate 346,193 of REGO01000580.1, forward strand.
GTCACTACTGTGCTCCAGAGTGGCATCACAATAGTAAATTACACCATTACAACATTCCAGTGTGTTAATAAATGCTATACTATGACATCATAGTGCTGGACTGTACCTTCACAATGGCCTACTGTTTCATCAGAATGTTTCACTGTGCCATCACAATGTAGACTTGTGACAACATGATGCTGAATTTTGACATCACATTACAGAATTGTCCCACCACAATACTCCATTGTGACATCATGATGTTCCACTGTTCCCTCTCCTTTCTCTTTTTTACCATTTTCTAGCTTTATACAGTGATTAAGCAATAAATATGGAAAAAAAATATGGTATCCAAAGTAGTTTTGATTTGCATTTTTCAGTGGCTAAGGATGTTGAACTTTTTTATTGTTTTTTTTTAAGCCATTTGAAACTTCTCTACTTATTCCGTATTTCATTTTTTAAGTTAGATCATTTGAAGTCTAGTTTCTTGAGTTCTTTATATATTTTGATTATTAACCTTCTATCAAATGTGGAATTGGTCAAAATCTTTTCCTATTTTGTAGGCTGCTGTTTTGTCCTACTAAAGATGTATTTTGCATTACAGAAGCTTTTCAGTTTCATCAGCTTCCATTGATTAAGTGTTGAGCTTAGTGCCTGAAAAATTAGTGTTCTGTTCAGAAAGCTGTCTCCTGTTGCCAATAAATTCAGAGTTTTTCCCCACTTTCTCTTCTATCAGGTTCAGTGTATTTTGGGCTTTCATACACTTGGACTTGAGTTTTTTTTAACATGGTGATACACATATATATGTATCTATTTGCATTCTCCTGCATGCAGAAATCCAGCTTGACCAGCTCCATTAAAGATGCTGTCTTGTTTGTTTATTTGTTGCATTGTGTCTTTCAGGCTTGTTTATCAAAATTCAGGTGTCTATCAGTATGTGCATTTGTTTCATTTCTGGGTCTTTGATTCAGTTCTATTGGTCATTGTGTCAAGTTTTATGTCAATATCATGCAGGTTTTTATTACTATACTCTGTATACAGCTTGAAATCAGTGATGGTGATACCTCTGGAGGTTTTTGTTGTTGTTCATAACTGTTCTAATTATCCTGTGTTTTTATTTTTTCATATGAAGTTGAGTGTTTTTTCTTCAAGTTTTGTAATTACTGTGTTGAAATTTTGATGGAGATGTGTTGATTTTTATGTAAGATTTAATAACATATAATTTAATACAATAAGATATTTTAGATATAATTTTTGATCAAAACTAGAACAATTGTATTCAGAAACAGCTTGTAAAAGAGACTTCAAGGAGAACTTTCTCAGGACCGTAGAATTAACAGCAAACACTGACAATGGTATTTTAGAAAAGCAAGCAATTCACATAATTCAGTTTCATCTAGTACCAAAGCAGTAACCATAACCACCCATGTATCAATGTCTGGAGAGTGTAGTTATAGGTTAGAATCTCACAGTAATGCACATACATGGCTTTCTGTCACTTCTTCGAAGTATCTCAGAATACACTGTCTCACTGATTTACCTCTATGCCATTTTTCAGTTACAGTGTTTTGCATATTCAGATTCTTTGTGTTTATAAGATGGAGAAAGACCTTGAGGCTCATATATTTCTTACTAGAAAATAATCATTTGCAAAATAAAATATATCATCTACTATTTCAAAGGAAAGATGCCAAGCCAAATAAGTTACAGGGGAAAACCCATCTATATGACAAAAATTTTTATGCTTTATTTGACATCAAACGTTATTCTTGAGATGTTGCTATGCAAATGTTTTTTTTTTTTAATTTTATCTTCTCTCTTTCCCATGATCATTCTACAGTTTTTCATGCTAACTTGCAATTTTCTTGTCAGAGGGGCACACAGCCAGAATAATTACATTTTCTAGATGACTGAATATAAAATAGTAACCTTTCCAGATTAAGTGAATATATTATAAATGAATACTGCATGATAAAATACACATCAGATCCACATGGCAGAGAAGTATAAACTAGCCAAGAACGCAAAGATGGAAGTAGAAACTCCAAGGACTACTTTCAGTGGGGGAGTATAAAAAGTATGGTGAACCTCAGAGGTGCTTTAGCAGTTAGTTTCCCGGTGGTATGGGTAATACAGACAATAATTTGCATAAGAACATTCAGTGAGTTGTCAGAGATAACATTATTTGCTTTGAGGACTGCATCTGTTTTAAAATGTCATTGAATTCCATGAGAGGACAAAGTATCAACTGAACAAATGTGCTTACGTAAGCAAAACACATTTCGAACGGATATATTCAATGCTATTTATACAATCTCTGCAATTAACCTATCTGAGTTCAGAACACTGGCTCCTCCAGAATCCAGGAGAGGAAAGAATGAACGCAGTGACTAGAAATTATTCATTGTTTCTTTGAGCTCTTCTAAAGAATTCGGACATACGCCATATCTCTGTCATATTTCTTTGTATTCCTGATCAGAGAGCTTGTGGTAACCAAAACTTCAATTTACAGAGGATATTCAAACATCATCTGGATTTTCTCTGAAGTTCATCAGTCATTTGTTGTGCTCTAGAAGGCTGTTGCCATCTATTCTCAACAAAAGTAAAGCCAAATGTATGTTATCTATTTAAAAATTCTTTCTCAAACTTTATTTCTCTCCTGGTTCATCACTTCTTCTTTTATCATTTTTGAAGAATTTTATATATTCAAGTCCGTACCTTCCAACACTTCACCCGTCCTCATTACTCATGTATGTGCGGTAGCCCATTCTCATGCCATTCACATTCATTTTCTCTTTATTCAAGTTCTTCTGTGTGCTTGCTGCTGCAGTCCCATTGTAAGCACATCTGGAAGAAAACAAAGACAACACTGAGGGTGGAGAAGCTGTAAGAATAAATGGGCTGAGTGTGGAATAACACTGCAGTTTCTATTGAGTTTGTAGGCATCCGAAAGTTTCTGAGTTTCTCACATCTCAATGTGATCATCTGTAAATAACTTTAACTTAAAATGATAAGTTCTCCAATGTATTAAGTTGTCAAACTACCTATATGACAGGGTGTTTTCTAGTAGCTTTCTTCCTGCTTAACTACTAAATTATTATTTTTTAATTTTATATTATTTAAATATTTATTTATTACAAGTTATTCACTTTGTATATCTGCTGCAGCACTCTCTCTTGTCTTCTCCCAGTCCCAACCATCCTCCCTCTTCTACCCTTATCCTCTTTCCATAGTCCCCTGATAAGGGAGGACCCCCTCCCCTTCTATCTGACCCTAGCTTATCAGGTCTCATCAAGGCTGCCTGCATCATCTTCCTTTTAGCCTGGCAAGGCTGTACCCTGCAGGGGGAGGTGATCAAAGAGCCAGCCACTGAATTCATGTCAGAAACAGCCCCTGCACCCCTTACTATAGAACCCACTTGGAAACTGAGTAGCCAATGGGCTTCCTTTGAGCAGGGAGTCTGGGTCCTCTCCATGCATGGATCTCAGTTGGAGTATAAGTCTTTGTAGTCCCCCCTTGGCCCAGGTTTTTTGACTGTATTGTTCTTCTTGTGGAGTTCTTGTCCCCCCCCCCAAGGTCTTTCTACCTCTCTTTTCTTCCATAAGGATTTCAGCAGTCTGCCCTAAGTTTGGCTATGAATCTCAGTATCTCCTTCGATACCCTAGTGGGTAGAATCTTGCAGAAGTACTCTGTGAAAGGCTACTTTTTATGTTCCTTGTCTTTTCCTACTTCTGATGTCTATCCTATTTGCCCATCTGAATGAAGATTAAGCTTCTTCCATAGGGTTCTCCTTCTTGTTTAGCTTCCGTAGGGCTATAGATTTTAGTATGTTTAGTCTATATGATATGGATAAACTTATACTCACTTTATAAGTATACATGTATCATATATCTTTCTGCTTATTTTTTCTTTTTTATAGTGCATGCTTCTTTCTTTCTGAAATTTTTATTTATTTATTTATTTATTTATTTATTTTATTTTTATCAGTTACATTTTATTAATTCTGTATCCCAGCCGTGCCCCGAACCCTCATTCCCTCCCAGTCCCTCCCTCCCTCACTCATCACCACTGTGCCCCTTTCCAAGTCCACTGATAGGGGGGGACCTCCCCCCATTCATCTGATCCTGTTTTATCAGATATTTTCATTGAGTTCCTGTTAGAAATAGTCCTTGTTCCCCTCACTTTGGGAAAACAATTGGTTACTGAGCTACCACAGGCTACATCTGAGTGGAGGTTCTAGGTTATATCCATACATGGTCCTTGGTTGAATGTCAGTTTCAGAAAAGACCCTGTGCCCAGATATATTTGGTCTTTGTGGAGCTCCTATCCTTTCCCCATCAGACTAACTCCCCTTCTTTCTTATGATTCCCTGTACTCTGCCAAAGGTTTGGTCATGAGTCTTTGCTTTGAAAACACTGCTAGTTAGAGGCTTTCAGATGTGCTCAGTAGACCCCTGTCATGCATTCAATGCACATCCCCTCTGTCTTTCTAAGTGAGGATTGATCCTCTTACCCCATGTCTGCTCTCTTGATTATCTTTTTTAGGTGTATAGATTTCATTATGTTTATCATATCTTATAGGTCTATATAAGTGAGTATATACCGTGTTTGTCTTTCTCCTTCTGGGATATTTCACTCAGAATGATGTTTTCTAGATCCCACCACTTGCCTGCAAATTTCATGATTTCCTCCTTTTTGATTGCTGAGTAGTATTCCATTGTGTAGAAATACCATAATTTCTGTACCCATTCTTCCGCTGATGGACATCTGGGTTGTTTCCAGGTTCTGGCTATTACAAATAAAGCTGCTATAAACATGGTTGAACAAGTATCCCTTTTGTGTACTTGAGCAAGCTTTGGGTATATACCTAGCAGTGGTATAGCTGGGTCTTGAGGAAGCACTATTCCTAATTGTCTTAGAAAGCGCCAGATAGCTTTCCAGAGTGGTTGTACTGTCTCTTCTCCCTTTAGTAGGAGACCCACATGGAGGCTGAGCTGTCTATAGGCTACATCTGAGCAGGGGGTCTAGGTCCTCTCTAACCATGGTCTTTGGCTTATGCATCAGTCTCTGCAGTCCCCCTTGGCTGAATTTTTTGGCTATGTTGGCCTCTTGTCCCCCTCAGGATCTTTTTAAATCCCCCTTCTTCCATAAGACTCCCTGCACTTGTCCAAAGTTTGGCTGTGTGTCACTGTATCTGCTACGATCCTAGAAAAACACAAATAGATCCATACTAATCAACCTACACAAAACTAAAGGACAAGAGGATCAAAGACCTTGACATAAAACCAGACATGCTAAATCTGTTAGAAGAAAGAATGCGGAAGAGCCTTGAATACATTGGTACAGGGGACAACTTCCTGTAAGAACAGCAACAGCTCAGGCTCTAAGATCAACAATCAATAAATGGGACTTCATGAAAGCACAAACCTTCTCTATTGCAAAGGATACTGTCAACAGAACAAAACAACTGCCTATAGACTGGGAAACTATCTTCACCAACCCTACATTGGACAGAGAGCTAATATCCTGAATATGTAAATAACTCAAGAAATTAAACACCAACTAAACAAATAATCCAATTTAAAAATAGCATACAGAGCTAAATAGAGAATTCTCAATAGAAGAATATCAAATGGTGGGAGAAACACTTAAAGAAATGGTCAACATCCTTAGTCATCAGGAAATTGTAAATCAAAATGACTCTGAGATTCCACCTCACACTCATGAGAATGGCTAAGATCAAAAACTCAAGAGACAATACATGCTGTAGAGGATGTGGAGAAAGGAGAACCCTCCTCCATTGCTAGTGGGAATGTAAACTTGTACAACCACTTTGAAAAACAATCTGGCACCTCAAGACCCAGCTATACTCCTCCTGGGCATATATCAAAAACATGCTCAACCATACAAGGGCATTTGCTCATCTATGTTCATAGCAGCTTTATTCATAATAGCCAGAATCTGGAAACAACTTTTTATGTCCCTCAACTGAAGAATGGACACAGAAATTGTGGTACATTAACACAATGGAATACTACTCAACTATTAATAACAAAGAAATGATGAAAATTGTAAGCACATGGGTAGAACTAGAAAAGATTATTCTGAGTGAGGTAACCCAGAAGGAGAAAGGCATGCATGTTATATGGTATTTGCCATATAATATAGAGTAAACATACTAAAATCTACAGACCTAAAGAAGCTAAACAATAAGGAGGGCCCTAGGGAAGATGCTTAATGCTCATTCAGAAGGAAAAACAGGATAGACACCGGAAGTTTAGAAGTAAGGAAGCAGGATGGGAGCCTACCACAGATGTCCTCTAAAAGCAATCAGATTTTTAAATGTCTCTTCTACCAGAGAAAAGAGCTATTTACTCAAACCGGCCCTTGCCCCTTCTCTAAGACTCAGTATGTTTGTACTATGTGAACTTTAAAAGCTTTTTCCTTAGAGATTCTTGCCTCAGTCAAAAGGCTTATGTGTTTATTTATCTTTCTTTATCATGTGTTTTGTTCTAAAGGCAAAAATAAAACTGATATGGGCCACATTATACTTACAAAGACAGTAGAAGATCTGCTAACTCTGATTAAGAATATTTTAATGTGGGTATATTTAATAATTTTATCAAAATTATGAATGTAAATTTATCACATGTGTTTCTCTTCAATTTTTTCCAAAGAGCCTCCAGATATGATTAACTCAATAGACAAGTCAGATTTTTCTACTTTCCATATAATTTTGAAGAAACCATATTATTTACTCTAATCATTTCCGTGATAGACTACTAGGTAAATGCAACTTTAGAAAAAAAAAATGATTTATTGTCAGTCACAGTGTGAAGATCCTGTGCATCGTGGTGGGTAATTCACGCAACAGGATCAGCACGCAGCTGCTCACACACAGGATGTCTCCACAGGCAGGAAGCAGAGTGATGAGCAGAGGTACTCAGCTTGCTTTTTCTTCTTTAGTTTACAAGGATGGCCGATGGTGTGGTGCTGCCCACCTTCAGAACAGGCTTGTCCTCTTCACTAAAATCCATACTCAAACGTTTTCATACACACTCCACAACTTCTGTTTCTGTCTGATTCTAAATTCAATCAAGTTTAAAATGAAGACTAACCATCTTTGTGGAAAATATTTTCCCGTTCTTTTATACCAAACATTTTCATTGTCTGGTATAAAATTCAGAACTTTATGGACTAGAGAGCTTAACCACATTTTTAGTTTTATATTCTAGTCAATTAGTAGATATGCTCTTTGTATTCTTTTTTAATATTTTTAAAATCATTTATTTCTTAAAATTACACTGCATCCATTTTATATCCCAGCTGTAGCTCCCACGTTCATCTCCTCCCCATCCCACCCTACCTTCTTCATCTCCTTATATGCCCTTCCCCAAGTCCACTGATAGGGGAGGTCCCCCTCTGCTTCCCTCTGACTCTAGCCTATCAGGTCACATCAGGACTGACTGCACTGTCTAAGGCCTGGTAAGGTTGCAGCCCACACACACAGGGGCAAGTCATCAAAGAGCCAGCCACTGAGTTCATGTCAGAGACAGCCCCTGTTCCCATTACTAAGAAACCCACTTGGACAACTGAGCTGCCATGGCCTACATCTGTGCAGGGGTTCTAGGTTATCTCCATGCATGGTCCTTATTTAGAGAATCAGTCTCAGAAAAGACCCATGGGCCCAGATTTTTTTTTGGTTCTGTTGATCTCCTCCTGGAGCTCCTGTTCCCTCCAGGTCTTTTTATCTCCACCTTCTTTCATAAGATTCCCTGCACTCTGCTCAAAGTTTGGCTATGAGTCTCAGCATCTGCTTTGATACCCTGCTGGGTAGTCTTTCAGAGGCCCTCTGTGGTAGGCCCCTGTTCTGTTCGCTGTTTTCTCCCTCTTCCAATGTTAACCCTATTTGCCTTTTTTAGTGAGGAATGAGCATCTTATCCAGGGTCCTCCTTCTTGCTTAGCTCCTTTAGGTGGACAGATTTTAGTATGTTTATCCTATATTATATATGTTTATCCTATCTTATAGGTCTAATATCCACTTATAAGTGAGTATATACCATGTGTGTCTTCCTACATCTTGGATACCTCACTCAAGATGATGTTTTTTAGTTCCTACCATTTGCCTGTAAATTCCAAAATTTCCTTGTTTTTAATTACTAAGTAGTATTCCACTGTGTAAGTGTACTACAATTTCTGTGTCCATTCCTCTGTTGAGGGACATCTGGGTTGTTTCCAGATTCTGGCTATTAAGAATAAAGCTGCTATGAATGTGGTTGAGCAAATGTCCTTGCTGTATACTTGAGCATTTTTTGGATATAGTTGTAGGAGTGGTATAGCTGGATCTTAAGGAAGCTCTAAGGATGTCTACATTGTATAAAATGCAAATAGATCCATATTTATCACCCTGCACAAAATTAAAGTCCAAGTGGATCAAAGACCTCAGCATAAAATACTAAATCTGTTAGAAGAAAAAGTGGGGAAGATCCTTGAACTCACTGCCACAAGAGACAACTTCTTGATCAGAACACCAACAGCACAAGCTCTAAGGTCACCAATCAATAAATGGGAACTCATGACACTGAAAACATTCTGTAAAGCAAAGGACACTATCATCAGAACAAAACAACAGCCTGCACACTGGGAAGGAGTCTTCACAAACCCTACATCTGAGAGAGGGCTAATTTTCTGAATATATGAAGAACTCAAGAAGTTAAAAAGCAATAAATCAAGTAATCCAATTTAAAAATGGCATACAGAGCTAGAGAATTCTCATCAGAGGAATATCGGTAGAGAAACACTTAAAGAAATACTCACAGTCCTTAGTCATAAGGAAAATGCAAATCAAAATGACCTTGAGATTTCACCTTACACACATCAGAATGGTTAAGATCAAAAACTCAATTGACAGTGCATGCTAATGAGGATGTGGAGAAAAAGGAACCCTCCTCCGTTGCTGGAGGAACAACCACTTTGGAAATCAATCTGGAGCTCTTAGTGTTCTTAAAAGAAAGACTTAAGAAGTAGAAAGAAATATGAAGGAAAGACTTAAACTACAAAAAAAATAATAATAATAATAATAAGAATGACTGCATTCCAGGCAATAATTTATAAATTTGTAAGCTTCATAAAGAACTATAGTGTAATAAAATGCTTTTGTGTCATGAAACATATAGAGACTATACTACGAATTTGTTTATAACCAGAGGGCAGAAAATAGGCTTGTATTTTGTTATTTGTTTTATTTGGTTGGTTGGTTGGTTGGTTGGTTGGTTGGTCGGTTGGTTGGTTGGTTGATTGTTTGGTTACTTGGTTGGTTACTTGTAAATGCCCGCGTAACCGTCTCGCCAGCAAGAAGGCACACTGATGACAGGATCCTTCTGCAGCAGGCTTTATTACAGGCAATGAATGGAGGAAGACCCCCAGCCCCAAGATGACACTGCTTAAATAAGCCCCGACCGCACTTATGTGACGTGGAGTGACGTGTCATACCCTGATTGACTGCTTACTCGTACCCATCTGACGGCCCGGGGTGGGGCAGTGGCTTGGCGCGCTTTTGCAACTGCACATGTGCTCTCAGAGGCTGTTACCAGTATAGAGACTGGATGCCGGCGCCATCTTGTAATGGCGCCTGAACCTCGGCTCTCTACAGTTACTTGGTTGGATGGTTGATTTGGTGAGAAACTCACTGATTAATCTCACTGATTAAATAGATTTATAGAAGCAGAGCTGTGTGGTTACTCCATGATCATGGGGAACATAGCAGTCTGGCGCTTTCTAAAACAATTAGGAATAGTGCTTCCTCAAGACCCAGCTATACCACTGCTAGATATATACCCAAAGTTTGCTCAAGTACACAAAAGGGATACTTGCTCAACCATGTTTATAGCAGCTTTATTTGTAATAACCAGAACCTGGAAACAACCCAGATGTCCATCAACGGAGGAATGGGTACAGAAATTGTGGTATTTTTACACAATGGAATACTACTCAGCACTCAAAAAGAAGGAAATCATGAAATTTGCAGGCAAATGGTGGGATCTAGAAAAGATCATTCTGAATGAAATATCCCAGAAGGAGAAAGACAAACACGGTATATACTCACTTATATAGACCTATAAGATATGATAAACATAATGAAATCTATACACCTAAAAAAGATAATCAAGAGAGCAGACATGGGGTAAGATGATCAATCTTCATTTAGAAAGACAGATGGGATGTGCATTGAACGTATGACAGGAGTCTACTGAGCGCATCTGAAAGACTCTAACTAGCAGTGTTTTCAAAGCAAAGACTCATGACCAAACCTTTGGCAGAGTACAGGGAATCATAAGAAAGAAGGGGAGTTAGTCTGATGGGGAAAGGATAGGAGCTCCACAAGGACCAAATATATCTGGGCACAGGGTCTTTTCTGAGACTGACATTCAACCAAGGACCATGTATGGATATAACCTAGAACCTCCGCTCAGATGTAGCCTGTGGTAGCTCAGTAACCAATTGGTTTCCCAAAGTGAGGGGAACAAGGACTATTTCTAACAGGAACTCAATGACTGGCTCTTTGGCCTCCCCACCCTGCAAGGGAGGAGCAGTCCTGTTAGGCCACAGAGGAGGGCTTTCCAGCCAGTCCTGAAGATACCTGATAAAACAGGATCAGATGAATGGGGAGGAGGTCCCCCCCCCACCAGTGGACTTGGAAAGGGGCATGGTGGAGATGAGGGAGGGAGGGAGGGCGGGACTGGGAGGGAATGAGGGATCGGGACATGGCTGGGATACAGAGTTAATAAAATGTAACTGATAAGAAAAATAAAATTAAAGATAAATATAAAAAAAGTTTTACCTTATATAATGCATTTAATGTGGAAATATTGATGGTAAAAAAATAAAGATTTTTACAAAAATTTGAACTGAAAAGGATATTGAGAAAACTTCGGGGAAGACATCACGCCCTGGGAATTTTGATGAGAAAATTTTTATTAATAATTCGAGTTCTTCAATATTTAATGGTTTATTCATCTTTTCTGCTTCGTCATGATTCCATTCTTTGTAAGACATATATTTCCAGGAATTCAATAATTTGCTATATGTTATTTTATTTTATTTTTATGTGTAATCCATTATTATAATTCCCCCTAACTCTTTCTTTGGTAACAGATGCCACACCTTTTATGATCAATAGTATTGTTTTTTGGTCCTGTGTCCCCTACCCTAATCTAACTAAATGTTTCATTCTTTTCCTTCATATTTCCAAGAAAACAATGCTGTAGTTTTTGTTTGTTTTTGTTTTTGTTTTTCCAATCTCTAGTTCATTTCAATTTTGATTTTTATTATATCTTTACTATTTCTGTTCTTATGCAAATTTTAGAATAAAAATTTTCTTTTATATTTTTAGTTATATCTTATATGATTTATTCATATATATATATTTGTATATAGATATATGCTGAACATGAATGTTGAATTGGTGCAAAGTGAGGTAACAGGACCTGAAGAATATTCTGTCAAATCTAATTGTGTGGGATCACTTCCATTATTTTCTTTATGAATGTAAAGAGATATTACATGAGAATAATGCAATGATTTTATGCAAGTAAAAAATCAATAATGTCCTGTTTCAAAAAAAACAAAACAAAAAAAAGAAATTATCTCCTACTTCCCCAGAAAACATTATAGAAAATAACCTTAATTGTGCCAACATTTACTGTTTACAGAAATAATTCTATAATTAATTGCATAAAATATTTAGTGTCTACATGTCTCAAATTACAGTAACGAACAAAAGTCAATTAAATGGCAAATATTTATAAAAAACCTGGTTATAGGGTTATCATGAAGAGTTAGATGTAGAAAAAATAACAGAATAATTGTATATGAAACTCTCAAAAAACCCAAAATATTAATTTTTCTCTAGGAATATAATCATTTCTTTCTCAAGACATAAGAATTGCACCTATTCTTTTATATTTATGGTGGGAACTGGGGAAGTGTCCAAATGTGGCAGCAATGATGAATTTTCTCAGAATGATATTGATTTTTATTGTAGAAAAGATAAGAGACTATAAATCCCTAAAGAATGAGTCTGAACACAGTCCAGTCTGATCAACACCTGTGTGTGGCTAAAAGCATCACAGAGCCATGGCAATTGCTTCTGCCTCTAAGATATCTGCCATTCTTCTCTCGCCACAGCTCCAAATGAACAAAGTAAGAAGTTGGGACAGCAAACATGGCTTAAAAAAAACATTTATTGTTTTTCTCTTTAATTAAAATAATGAGCAAATCTAATTGAATGTATCAGTATCAAAGTAGTTTTCAACAGCAACAAAAATATTAAGAAAGTATTTTCATCACTTTGCCATCTTTGATGGCTATTCTTGTTTTTCAATTTAACTACATCTGGAAATTAAAAGTGACTGGGCACCAGTGAGGGATTGTTTTTTCTTAATTAATTCATTTGGACTGGGAAGACCAACTTCTAATCCTGAACATTACATCGGAACTTTTTTCTTCTTCTTTTAATTTTTATTTTAATTCCTGTTCCCTCCCTGTCCTTCTATTCCTCCTTTTTCCTGTAGACTGGGAAAAGATCTTCACCAACCCTACACCTGACAGAGGGCTAATATCCAGAATATATAAAGAACTTAAAAAATTAGACACCAACAAACCAGAGCTAAATAGAGAATTCTCAACAGAGCTAAGCAGAGAATTCTTAACAGAGGAATATCAAATGGCAGAAAAACACTAAAAGAAATGTTCAACATCCACATGAACTCAATGGCTGGCTCTTTGACCTCTCACGCCCCCCAAGGGAGGAACAGCCTTGCTAGGCCACAGAGGAGAATATTGAAGCCAGTCCTGAAGATACCTGATAAGGTAGGGTCAGATGGAAGGGGCAGAGGACCTCCCCTATCAGTGGACTTGGAAAGGGGCAGGGAGGAGATGAGGGAGGGAAAGTGGGATTGGGAAGGAATGAGGGAGGGAGCTGCAGCTGGGATACAAAGTAAATAACCCGTGATTAACATAAAAAAGTAAAAATTATAAGAAAAGAAAAATTCCAGTCAAAAAGACCCTGAGATTCTATCTTACACCCATAAAAATAGCTAAGATTTAAAACTCAAGTGACAACACATGTTGGAGAGGATGTGGAAAAAGAGGAACCTTCACCATTATTGGTGGATGTGAAAATTTGTATAGCCACTTTGGAAATCAATCTGTCGCTTTCTCAAAACAATTGGGAATATTACTTCCTCAGGATCCAGCTATACCACTCCTGGGGGTATAACCTAAAATGCTCCAATATTCAATGAGGACTTTTTCTCAACTATATTTGTAGCAGCTTTATTTGTAATAATCAGAATCTGGAAACAGCCGAGATATCTCTCAAACAAGAAATGGATATAGAAATTGTGGTACATTTACACAATGAAATACTACTCAGCTATTAAAAACAAGAAAATCAGGAAATATGCAGGCAAATGGATGGAACTAGAAAAGATTTCCTGAGTGAGGCATACCGGAAGCAGAAAGACATGCATGGTGTACACTCATTTATAAGTGGATATTAGTAGTATAATATAGGAGAGCCATACTAGAATCTACAGACCTAAAGAAGTTCAACAGCAAGGTGGACCCTGGGGAGGATTCTTAAATCTCATTCAGAATAAACAGCAAACAGTCTAGATTCCAGAATCAGTGGAAGAGAGGGAACAGGATGGGAGCCTACTATTGAGGGTCCTTGAAATGCTCCACCCAACAGAGGATTGAAGCAGATGCTGAGACTCACAGTCAAACTTTGGGCAGAGCACAGGGAGTCATCAGGAAATTTTGAGGAGGGAGTTATGAATCTTACAGTCTCATGTACATGTTTACACTAAAACAACAATCTTTGTTCTATAAGTAATATTTTGTTATAATTCATTTATCAGTAGATTTAAAAAATAAGACAAATCAAAACTTTATCCTTGTTTTACTAGCATTTTCCTTATGAGTGTGACCTGCAACAATTTTAAGGGCCAAGTTTATGAAAGTTGCAATCTGCAAAGGTTATTCAGAAACATGATTCTATTCATAGTCCCATATTCTAAATGTAGAGAAAGACAAAGTTTTAAATAAAAGTGCCATTTTTCCATGAATTCTATAGTTTCTCTAAACATGACACACACACACACACACACACACACACACACACACATATATACACACACATATATATATATATATATATATATATAACTTCTTTTAATTTGCCACCTGGCAAAATCTACTATGTCTGTTCTGGAGAAGAAGTGGTTCTGACCATGAACTCTCAATGAACATTTTCACCCCACAAGTTATGTGCACTTCTCAACTTCAGAAGTTTCTGCTACAAACAGTAGAACTATCTCCATAGAGGAATTTGGGCATATTAGACTCTGCATGTGCATCTTTTCCTAAGGAAACATAGCAGTATTTATAATGTGAAAAACACAATAGAATTCAGCTTTCATTACCCAATGTAATGAGTTTCTGTACCAAACATATGGATTTAAGATAGTATTTCTTTGAAAAATATGATACGTTGCATGAGTTCTCTATCACTGCTATAACAAATTAAAAATTGAGGAAATTACAGCAAGTTGAAACTGTATCTATTAGGTTTTTCTTTCCATCTAGTCTCTAATAGCCTTAATTTCTTTTCTTGACACCTCTAAGTCACATCTCAGTTTCAGTCAATTCAGTTCTTTTTTGTCAGCTCAGCTAGAATGCTTCCTATGCTGTCTAAGGGTCATGTGACCAGAATGAGTCTGCATGGAAAAATCTAGGTCAGCCCTAGTTTTAGGACCTTTGAAGCTCATTCACACATGTATTTCCTTATGTCATGTAAAATAACATACTGGACAGGTATTGGGGATTAATTTGCTAACATCTTTAGGAAATCATATTTTGTCATTTATACATGATCAAAATGACATGGTTCTTTATGAAATTGGAAAATGTTGCATGATGAATGGTTTTATATATAACAAATGCAGTCATTGTAGCTCTAAAGTTATTAATTCTTTCCAAGTTGGAGGTAAATGTGGAAATTGATGTATTTATTTGATACATAAATTAAACAATATCTAATCTCCTGTAATGTTTCAAAAACTCACAATTTTACTGCAACCAATGTAAGGTTACAATTAGAGAACAAATAAATCATCTAATTTAATTTCTTACTTTTTAATTTATTTCATTTTTACTTCAACCATTTATTTAATGCAATTTCCTTTCAAAACAGCAATGGCCATAAACAAAAATGCATTATTTGGTTTTAAAACTGGAACAAAATAAATATAAGTAACCTATAGTGCTTGAAAAGACTTTTCCTTCTTAACTGAAAATAAACAAAACCGAAGCTAAATTAAATGAGTGTTTAATCTTTCATTCCAACACAAAGGTTATTATTTGGTTCAAGTGTGTACATAAAGACAGAAGAAATGAGCAATTGATTATTTTAACTTTGGGGACGTCTGAGCTTAACAAGTTGAAATATCAACAAAAATACACAATTGCATTTTAAAGAGTTTAGCATATTTTCATTAAAATTCTTATTATTTGCCTTTGGCTTGATGCTCCAGTAAAGAATGTACAAAACTGCTTCTGAGGGGATCATAGGGATCATTATTTGACATTTCATGAGTATATAGTGAGAGTTCCCTTTGAAACTTGCAAAAGAGTAAAGAAGTTTTAGCAAGTCCTTATCAGAGAATACAAGTTTGTACTGTATTTCATTTATAAACCACTTTGTGGCAAACAAATTCCAGAGACTCCTTCAGGATTGCATCTGCATATCAAATCCTCACAGATATCAGGGAGAGATGTGTGTCCTTAATCCCACCATTCAATGCACCCTCTACTACTATTACTAAAACTCAGCCACGGATTCATGAACAACTCTCCAAAACTGGAAAATATGTCACCGTTTATAGTCCATGACATTAACCATTACCAAACTACTACATACTCTGCAGCAAGAGGGCATAAATTTATCTCAAAAACCTCGAATGCAAAAGAGAACATAATTCTCCTTCCAGATTCCATGCATATCAGGTATCCTCTTTCTCTTACATTCCACCAACACTTAATAGCAACATTTCAAAAATTGGTATAACTGAAAAAAATAACCTCTGAATTTTGTGACTAATTGGGAAATGTAAAATTTAATAATCTGTAATCATAAGAAAAAACAGAAATATTTATAGGTGCATATAATTGGTGCAAATAAAATATTTAAACGATATTATTGAATTAAATTAATAATAGATTCATTTATTTTTAGTATAACTTATTTCTGAAAACATCATGATAGAAACATTCTTCAAAATCAAGAACAGAGAGACAAATTATGTTACTACTGTGTAGTTCATTCAACCTTATAACATCTATGTTTGAAATCATTTTGCAAAGTAGCAGACTCTACTGAATAGTTCATTTCCCCCTCTGCCATCCTGGATTCTATGTGTCCATGGCTAATATAGCCTTCCAAAAACATAATCACTACCAAGATTATATAGATAAATCATATCATTAATGAGGCATGGATACATTGACGAATAATTAGTCACTTCAGAGGAAATTAATTATACCATATACATATAGAAAGATGAATACAAAGAAAAATATTGAGACAAAAGAGGATAGTATAGGTATAGAAAACTAAGTAAAAAACTAAGTACTATTACAACGTTCTCTGGAATTTTGAAGTGAATGTAGGGCATTATAAACTCTTATTGAAGAAAGTTTCATTCTTGTTGAATTGTCAAAGAAACAGAAAAAATGTGTTTAATGACCTATAACCAAAGCCAAAATTACACAGATTTATGTGAACATAAGGGGTTAAAACCACAGGCAACTTGCAGAGTCATTTGAGGACAATTTCTATTAAATATATTTTTATTGTGTTAATGTTATTTGCTGAGAAATTTTCCCAAGGGCAAAAGGAAAACAATATTTCTGCCAAAAAAACATAGAAATACTTTGCTGTCACAGTCAGTCTTTAAGTACTGGCATCTACCTGCACATTTTATAATTTTGTATACATAAACTGAAGCACACCTCCTCCAAAAAAACAAAAACAAAAACAAAACTCTATCAGGAAGAGGAAAGAGGCAAACAATGAAATATTAGAAAGTTGCAGGATTTTGAAAAGAAACTTATTGGGGAATTGATATGTCTCTAAATAGTTCGACTCTTAATTCAATTGAGCATACCAAGCAGTTTCAGATCTTCCAGTCAGTGCCACAAACACACAGTAGATTACTTCTAGAATGCTGATTCCAGCTAAACAGAAAGTGATGCATTTCATCAACTGTAGCTGATTTAAATATTGAAAATGATTATTTGAACTACTAAAGGACCCTGACCAAGGCCCAAATTATCTATCAAAATATTGAATATGAATATTGACATTGAGTAAAACTATAAACTATGAATTGGAGTCAATTTGAAGTCTAAGATTTTATTTTATCATATTTCTTGCATGCAAATTACAATAAGCATGCATTGGCATTCAATTTTCTAATCACTGTTGTTTCTAAGTACCCTTCTCCTAATTTAGAAGTACAAAATGCAGATTTAAAAGAAAGCATTCCAATATTATTTGGCATAAATATATATGTATGCATGTATGTATGAATGTATGTGTGTAAGATTTCAAGTATCAATGCAGTTAAGGAATATATGGTGACAAAGTAAATGAAATCCACAAAGTATGACAATGGAAGTCAATGAAATAATGCATATTGAGAGTGGATTTCCAAGAATAGAAATAAACTATAGATGTATTATAAGCCAAAATGGAAGTGAGAGACAGGAATATTAAATGAAAAAAATGACTGAGAGTATTAAGACTTATTATCTACTGCCTTTTAACTATTGATAGACATTTTGTCTTTTCATATTTTGTCTATGTTCTCATTTTTTTTTCTTAAAATTAGCTTGTGGTGGTTTCAGTGACAATGGTCTTCATATGTTCATGCGTTTAAATACTTGTCTCCAGTTGGTGGAGCTTTTGGGGAACAATTAAGGAGTGTAGTCACATTGCAGGAGGTGTGTCACCGAAGGTTAGCTTTGAGGTGTACAAAGATGCCCACCATCGTCAGCATCTCCTTCTCTGCTACTCACCATAGAACCGCTTAATTATGGAATTCAGAGCAGCCATTCTCTAGGAGGTTGGGAATTGAACTACCTTAAAGATATTATATAATCTCTACATTATCCTGCAGAGGTGCTGCAATTCTGTGTTAACTGATGCTTTGTTCATAATATGAGGAAATTGGAAACAGCCTAAATGACCATCAGCTGATGAATAGATAACAAGAATATGGTACATTCACACAATGTAGTATTGTTTGGCTGTTAATAAAAATGAAATTATGAAATTTGTAGGTAAATGGGTGGAGCTAGAGAAAATATCATCCAGGGTGAGGTAATCTGGAATCCAAAAGAAATATACTGTTTCCCCTTCTATATGGTTGCTAGCTTTTGACATTTGAATTGAAAATTTATACACTATATTTTGATTAAAGTTTACCCATCTCCATCTCTTCCCAGGTCCACCTCTCCACCCACTGAATTCCACATGCTTTTCATCTCTCTGTTTAGAAAATAAATTAGGTAAGAGTGAAAAACAGAATAAAAATTAAAAGCACAAGTAAAAAAAAAAAAAACAGAGAGAGACAAAGACAGTTACACAAAGACAATCCATAAATGCACAAAATCCGAAAACTTCAATCAGTTCACTTCAAAATGTGTCCTACTACCTAAAATGCAACAGAGATAAGCTACCTAGCAAGGAACCAGGAATAGAGGTGCGATCTCTCAGTGAAGGGAAAATGTAATAGAGTGTTATGGAGATACAAAGGGAACACTACAATAGAGCGATTAAATCTGGAGAGAGGTGGATAAAGGATCAAATAAAGGGAGGAACAACTTACACTAAAGGCTATTTTAAACCCGTATGGAAAGCTAGTACAAATGAAACTTCATAAACATATACGTATATGAAAAAAGTTACTAAATAATAAGGGAGACAATGCCTCAACTAAACATCTTTTTTTTTAATCCAATGAAGTTTATTGGATGGAGATGGAGAAAAAGAGGGAAAGAGAGAGAGAAAGAGATCAACTAAACATCTTTTGCCACTAAATAAAACATCCAGGAATTAGTTGCATCGTATTGAATCATAAGTTAAAGAGGCTCCGTGGAAACTTCCAAACATAACAGGGTGTTGCCAAAAATATTGACTATTCTCAACTTGATGTTAAAGTCTTATTGCTGGAAACAACACATTATCTAGCATGAAGTCTCTAGCATGAAGAAGTCAAACTGGTACCTAAATAGAAGTTTTACACCTCTATTGACTAAGGTTTGTGGTGTTGAGAAGTACTCTTCACTCGACAGGGCAAGTAATGCCACCCAACTACAAATTCTGCAATCTACACTATTGCCCTGCCCATAGGTTATACTGGTGCAATAGTGGCACAGATGTTATAGGTAGTAACCAACCACCTTTTCACTTCTTTTGGGGGTAACAGCATGAGATGGAGTTGAGAGCTGACACTACTAAAATTGCCAAACACCTGAAGCTAGATAGGTTATGGGTCTAGAAGAAAACTTGATATTATTATTTCGTTAAAGAAAAGTTTCATTAAAATGACTCTTGATGACATAAGCATCAGTCCCTTGCTTAACCTACATTAGAGAGAAGCTTCTCCTTGCAGTAGATAGGAACTAACACAGAGATCTGCAACTTGACAATGTGCACAGTGAAAGACTTTGCAGCATTCGGTATTAAATGGAATGTCTTCATCACGCCCTTCCCTAAATGCTCAGGGATCTTCGAGGAAGGACAGTCAGAAAGAGTGTAAGATCCATGTGGATAACTTCAAAGAAAGTATCTTTCAAGTGCAGAAGGACTTATATCTATGTGAACTCAAAGACACTGTGGCAGAATGCATCAAGATCCGCACAGGTCCAAGCCAGACAGGAACTTAGCATAGAGAGTGGGGAAATGGACAGAGTCCCACCCCTAATCAAGAAGGTATATGCATTTGGATACCCACTGGCCAAAGAAAAATTTGACAGTCTCACTGAGTATATCAACTGTGCTTCTGGGCATATCTCATGCCCTGAAGTAATTGAGGAAAGCTCATAGCACCACATGCTTTCATAAAGATATCTGAGGCATCTCATACAAGTAACTTAATGGAATATCTGAAAGCACTAGAAAAAAAAAAAGAAGCAAAAGTAGTAGTCAGCTGGAAATAATCAAACTCAGGGCTGAATTCAATAAACTAGAAACAAAAAGACCAATTCAGAAAATCAACAAAACCAAGAGCTGGTTCTTTGAGAAAATCAACAAGATAGACAAATCCTTAGCCAATTTAACTAACATGCAGAGGGACAGTGTCCAAATCAACAAAATCAGTAATGAAAAAGCAGACATAACAACAGACACTGACAGAATCTAAACACTTATTAGGTCCTACTTCAAAAGCCTATATGCAACAAAATTTGAGCAGGTCAACGGAAAGACAATTTTCCTGCTAGATTCCATTTACCAAAGCTGAATCTAGATCAGGTAAATAAATTAAATAGTCCTATATCCCCTAAGGAAATGGAAGCTGTCATCCAAAGTCTCCCTTCCAAAAGAAGCCCAGGACTAGATGGTTTCAGCGCAGAATTCTGCCAGACCTTCAGAGAAAAGCTAACACTAATACTCTTCAAATAAGTCCACAAAATAGAAACAAGGAACATTACCAACCTCATTCTATGAGGCCATAGTCATGATAATACCTAAACTGCCCAAAGACCCAAAAAAGACAGAGAACTTCAGGCCAATCTCTCTTATGAAAATTGATGCAAAAGTGCTCAATAAAATACTCACAAATCGGAACAGGGACTGTCTCTGACATGAACCGATTGGCCTGCTCTTTGATCACCTCCCCCTGAGGGGAGAGCAGCCTTACCAGGCCACAAAGGAAGACAATGCAGCCACTCCTAAAGAGACCTAACACACTAGGATCAGAAGAAAGAAAAAGAAACCCTCTCCTACCAGTGGACTTGGGGAGGGGAATGTGTGGAGAAGGGAGAGGAAGGGAGAGTTTGGGAGCGGAGGAGGGAGGGAACTAGAGGAGGGATACAAAGTAAATAAAGTATAATTAAAAATTTTTTTAAAGTAATACTCTATAAAAAGGTCAAAATATGAGTTGTAAGATACCTATCTTCTGTTATGTGAAGAGAAAATTTATACTGTCCAATTCATTGTATCTCCTACAAATGGCCAGTGCTCATTGGAAGTCCTTGATCATGATCACCAAAGATATTGATGATCTGAATAGGCTAAAAATTGGTCTTCTGGAGAGTGTTCTAGTCAGTTGTACATCCCAGCCTTGCATTCATTAAAGCCTGCTAATGTAA
>REGO01000580.1:367618-383934 GCA_010120015.1 Rhombomys opimus
AAAAAACCAAAACAAACAAACAAACAAAAAAACCCTCACAAACCAAATCCAAGAACACATCAAAGATATCATCCATGACCAAGTAGGTTACATCCCAGGCATCCAAGGGTGGTTCAATATATGAAAATCTATCAATGTAATCCACCATATAAATAAACTGAAAGAAAAAGAAAAACACACGATCATCTCCTTAGAGGCCAAAAAATATCATTTGACAATATTCAACACGCATTCATTCATGTTTAAAGTTTGGAGAGATCAGGGATACAAGGCACATACCTAAACACAGTAAAAGCAATATGCAGCAAGCCCATAGCCAACATCAAACTAAACAGAAAGAAACATAAATCAATCCCACTGAAATCAGGGAAAGGCAAGGCTGCCCATTCTCTCCTAATATCTTCAACATAGTACTTGAAGTTCCAGATAGAGCAATGAGACAACTAAAGGAGACAAGAGGAAACAAGTGGGAAAGGAAGAAGTCAAAGTATCATTATTTGCAGATGATATGATAGTGTATGATAGTGTACACGAGTGACCCCAAAAATTCTACCAGAGAACTTCTACAGCTGATAAACACTTACAGCAAACTCGCTGGATACAAAATTAACTCAAAAAAAGGTTTAAAGCTCTATTGTATACAAAAGACAAGCAGGCTGAGAAAGAAATTAGGAAACAATACCTTTCACAATAGCCACAAATAACATAATGTACCTCTGTGTGACTCTAAACAAGCAAGTCAAAGACCTGTATGAAAAAAAAAACAAAAAAAACAAAACAAAACAAAAAAAAAACCAACTTCAAATCTTTGAAGAAAGAATTTGAAGAAGATATCAGACAATGGAAAGATCTTCCATGCTCAAACATTTTTGTTGTTGTTGTTGTTGTAGTTTGTTTGGTTTTTTTGAGAAAAACCCAATTTTCAAGTGAAAGAAATTATAAGATCATAATTATATATGTATAAATAAATGCTTCAAGGTTATGTAAAATATTTTTACTGAAATATGAAAGCATAACCTTATGTATTATCACGGGGTAATGTGATGTTTTAACACCTGTATATGTGATGAAATTTTTATCAGTTTTAAAATATTCACCATCTCTGCCAGATGATGGTGGCTCACTCTTTTAATCCCAGCAGTCTGGAAACAGAGGCAGGCAGATCTCTGAGACCAGCCTGGTCTAGAGAGTGAAGTTTAAGACACTCAGTGTTACAGAGAAAAACCTTACCTTGAACAAAACAAAACAAAAGAAAAATGTAGGGAAGCTTTAATACAGCAACATGGCTGCTCTGGCAAGGGATCACATCTCCTAGGTCTATGTGATTCAGCTGGCATGCTGACGCTCCCTTAGTATACACCTTTAATTCCAAGCCATAAAGGTAAGATTCCTTTATAGAAGGAAGCAGGCATGTTTGAAAGTAATTAATTGAGGGGCTGAAAAAGTGATGAATCAGAAAAAGATTTGACATAATGAGTTAGATATAGGAAAAGCCCAAATCTCACTAGAATTTAGTCAGGAGTAAAGAGAATCCAATTTGAATCAGTCAGCTTGGAAAGGAGTTTGATCCAGAACAGCTGAGTTGAATGAGCCAGCCAGAGTAAAGAAAGAACTAGAAAGTGTGAGCTTATTCATTGGTATGTCTTGGAGACTAAAAATATTCTAGGCCTAGGTTAGCAGACAGAGATTAGAAGCTAAAACCTTCAAGGTCCAGACATGGAGATTAGATTGTATGGAGGCTAGAAGCTTCCTGGCCTAGGCCTATGGATAGCTAGAATGGAGAAAAAACTCTTTAGGCTCAGCCTAAGCCATGTATTCCTACAGCTTTTTTATGACTCTCATTTCTTGCCTTGCTCTGAAAAAATAAAAACAAAAAAAAAGGAAAAATAATCACCATCCCAAAAATTTATCATTTTCTTTAAACAGGGAATTTTTTTTCATTGATTTTTGGAATATATATATCTTTATTATTATTTGTTGTCAACCACCATAAAATATGTGTTAGTGGCTTCTTATACTTACAACTTAGAACTAGGTCATTTCTTTTTCTTTATCCATTCTTCCAGTCACACTTCTTGAATAACACTGGAAGCCAACATTCTTGACTCAGCTTCAAGGAGATAAAAATGGGATCCTATAGATCACATATCTCATGATTGTGTGGTGGTTGCTTCCGGGCCTGTTTTGACTCACTTAAAACACATTTCTTTCTCTCTTATCTATTTATCTATCTATCTATTTATTTATTTACTTACTTACTAATTTTTACAATTTAGTAATTTTATATCCCGATTGTAGCTCTCTCTCTCATTGCATCCCAGTTCCACTTTCTCTCCTTCTTCCCCTCTTTCCCCTACCCCTAGTTCACTGAAAGGGGGAGTTCTCCTCCCCTGTCCTCTGACCCTAGCTTATCAAGTCTCATCAGGACTGCCTGAATCCTCTTCCTCTGTGGCCTGCAATGCCTCACTGCCAAAGGAAAGTGATCAAAGAGCAGGCAACCAAGTTCATGACAGAGGCTGTTCCCGCTCCCCTTACTTGGGAACCCACATAGATACTGGGCTGCCTATTGCCTACATCTGGGCAGGTTTCTAGGTGCTCTCCATGCATATCCTTAAAAGACTAGTAACCTACCCCAGAAAGATGGAAATCAAATGGGCAAAGAAACCCAAACAATGTCTTATTTTACTTAAGGCCAACTCCATAATAAGGAACCCATATCCAACACTGCCTGGTAACCAAGAACCAAATACTGTATATCTCAGGGATCGAGGGTAAAACCTAATATATTATTAATATATATTAATTATATATTATATAATAAAATGGCTCCTAATGATATTCTATTATACTCATAGATCAGTGTCTTACCTAGCTGTCATCACGGAGGCTTTCTCCAGCAGGAGATGGGAGCAGATTCAGAGAGCACCACAACCAGATAGTACAAGGAAAGAAAGTCATAATGGAAGGTCTCCATCAATCCCTCTCTTCGGAGCTCAGGAGACAGCATGTAAAAGCCAGAGGTAAAGAAAGACTCTAAGCGAACAAGGGTCTCTGAATCAACTAAGCAAGGTGCCTATGAGCTCACAGATATAACACCATCAAGCACAGGGCCTGCATGAGTGAGGAGAAGGTCTTTTCTATATATTACAGCTATTATTTTAGTATTTGGTACACCTTACTGTGAGAAAGGATGGGTATCTGATTCTTGTGCCTGTTCTTAGAACTCTTTTCCTCCTGTTGGGTTGCCTGGTCTAATTCAATAAGACAGTTTTTGCTTCATCTTACTATATTTTATTTTGTCATGTTTGTTTGTTATCTCTTAGAAACCTGTTCATCTCTAATAAAAGACAGGAAGATACTAGATTCAGAGAGAAGGGGAGGTTGGAAGAAACTGGGAGTAGAGGGAGGAGAAACTATAATTGTGATATATTGTATTTAAAATGAATCTATTTTCAACAAAAGGAAAATTAAAAAAAAAAACAGAAAAGAAACCCAAACAAACGTTGTATAAATGTTAAAATTAAGAGAGAACAATACAATAGAGAAAACAGTAAAGAGATGATCAGCAGTGACAGAAATAGGTTTTTACAGGACTTTAAAAGTGATGATTCCGGGTCTGTAGAGGTGGCTTGGTGGCTAACAGGACTTACCGCTCTTCCAGAGGACCTGAGTTCAGTCCTCAGCACCCACATCACCTGGCTCACAACCACCTCCAGCTCCAGAGGATGTGATACCCCTGGCCTCCCAGGCACTGTACACACTCGCCCACATGCAGACATACTCACACCTACACACAAATAAAAATACTAAAAATAAATCTAAACAAAAGTGATGATTCCATGAAAGGTTTTAAAGAAGGCAGTATGTTCATACTGGTCAGCATTAAGAACTGTGGACTTAGGTGCATACCCAAGACCATGAGATAACACTGGCTTTTTAATAATACTATGTCACCATACTTGAAGACAGACTCAAGAAGAATCAAACCAGCAACTTTGTTATAGAAGAAATATAGCATCCTAGATTAACTTAAAATGTATATTAAAGATAATTAAAAGTCTCAAAATTTTCCAGAATCTGATGGACTTGTTAGGTCTACTAAAACTTAAAAATTAAAAAAATATACATATCCAAACACAGACTATTCTGATGCATTTGAAAAAGAAATGCTACATACTAACAGTTGTAAGACTAATGTATTTTTACATCAAAAGGCCAGGAGGAAAAATAACAATGATTGGAAACCTCACTGATACACATAATTGTAAAAAATTATTCTGCTGGGTTTTCTCATTTGAATTAGCATAGTCTCTATTACATTATAAACTCTCCAAAGCTGCAATAAAAATTAGCTTTTCAGAGCCTTGTTCTTACTGGAATAGTCAGCTCCTCCGGGTATTTATTAAATCAGAGCCTGAAAGCCTTAAATATTCCAAAACTCAAAATGGTTCTTAGACAGCTATTTCTGCCATATCAGAAAGAACAAAATTTTGAGAATACATAGTTTATTACAATAATGAAGGATAGATTTTGGGATTAGCAAACCACCACAAAATCTGTTGCACGAACTATTTAAAAATACAGATAACAACTTGTCTCAATTGAAGCAGTACAGAACTGGGTAAAGCCAAATCATTCTTAGCAAACTAGAAACTGAAGGGAGTTTCATTAACCTTGAGTAAAAGGCAACTATAAAATTTCTCACTAGAGTAAAATGTCAAGACCATTTCTTTAATACCAAGAACAAGGGCAGAATGATCGTGGCCATCATTCACAACTTCTGTACAGTGGTGTTTACTGCATTAGGTCCACTAAGTGCTGATGATTGCAGATGACATAGCTCTAGATTTAAATATATCTGTATCTATTTTTGGTAGCTGTTTCATTATTATATGGAATTATCCTTTGATTTCTCTGCCTGCCCCTTAATTTTTATCATATTCCTTACATTGCTCAAATTGTAACTAATAGATTAGACTTTTTAAGAAACAGCTTTTAATCTCATTTGTTCATTTTTAAATATTTCTGCTTAGTAATTTCCTAACTTTTCTATGTTGATTGATTTAAATGTACTTATTTTTACTACTTTTGTTGCAATTCACAATCATTGTAACAAGCAATTTAAATTTGCTAATTGGGGGAAAATATCTTAATGCTATTATTTTATTATCCCCATGCACGCAACTTTCATTTCACTAGCCATTTTCATTAGTAATGTCTGAGATTATAGTTACCATTATATTCTTGTCTACTTATTTCTTTGAAGTCTAAATAGATAATTACGGAATCATAATTTGCTTTGTGGAGACATATATTTGAGGAAAAAGGATCTTAAAGGAAGAAAAGTTTTATTTGTACTCCAATTCCAGCTTACAGCTCATCTTTCCTAGGAAATTCAAGCAGACACTTAAGCAGCTAATCTCTTAACATCTTCCGTCAAAAACAAAGACAAACATGCACACACAGAGAGCACATACATCTGCACATGCAAACTCACATACACACTAACACACCCACATGGGTATGACACAAACACATACATATGCACTTCTGAATGTGTACACAGAAGACTGCACATATCCTTAGTAGTTTGTTTGTTTTCAGCTCTCTCTCCTTCTTTCTCTCTCCCTCTCTCTCAGATTCTTTAGGAACTCCTGATTGGGAGATGCTTTCTTCACCAATAGGATGGGTCTTCTACCATCAGTTAAATTCGAAGACAAGGCCCTGAGCGACATGCACACTGTCCAACCGGATCTAAATGATTTATCCTTAACACACTCTTCCTAGGTGGCTCTAGGATGGTGAGCTGATTGCCAGCATCAGCACCCAAAACAACTAAAGGGGTCTTTGCTAAAGTTATACACACTACTATAAAGTTACCAGGGTGGAAGTGTTGATGATTGACCTATGGACTATTGGCTTCACTATGCCTAACACTGCTGATTCGCAAGCACAATGAGCTATCTAAATACAAGCCACTAAGGGTTTCATGAGTACAATGCCAGTATCAGGATCATGGAATAAAATGTAAAGCAATCCACTTCAAATTGTACTTATCTTATGGATAACAAGTGGTAAATTCACATGTCTTACAAAAGTAGCACATCTATTGGATGCTTTACTCAACTGGTAATACTCAGAGTGAAAAAATAACTTAAAATGTCAAAGAATTGAAGTCATAAGCTTAAGTAAATAAAGAAGTATGTACGGCAGCTGCAGGGCTCAGGAGGATGACAGGGAGGACTAAGAGAGAGAATGGA
This sequence comes from Rhombomys opimus, assembly GCA_010120015.1. NCBI lineage: Eukaryota > Metazoa > Chordata > Mammalia > Rodentia > Muridae > Rhombomys > Rhombomys opimus. The sequence continues at coordinate 373,879 of REGO01000580.1, forward strand.
AATCTGTGGAGGGCACCACGAGAACAGCAAATGATACTGGTCGTCTACCAATTGGCCCCAGCTAAAACTCCTAGCAGTAGGGGTTAAGGAACCTGAAGTCACAAACTCCTGTAATCAGGTGAGACTTCCAATGGAGGAAGGTGAACACCAACTGGTCCATAAAACTTTAGACCCCAAATTTGCCTTGCCTGCAAGAAGTGTAGGGATAAAGATAGTTCAGAGATTGAGGGAATGGCAAACCAATGACTAGCCCAACTGAGGACTCACCCCATGGGAGGAAGCCAACACCTGTCACTATTAATAATACTCTGCTATGCTTTCAAACAGGACCCTAGCATAACTGTCTTCTGAGAGGTTTCATCCAGCAACTGATAGAAACAGATGCAGAGACCCACAGCCAAATAGGCCAAGCTTAGGAAGTCTTGTGGAAGAGTTGGGGGAAGGATAGAGGGAAATGGTGGGGTGAAGGGCACCACAAGAAGACCTCAAGATAAATTAACCTGGGCCCATGGGGGATCACAAAGCCTGAATCACCAAACAAAGGGCATGCATAGAGCTAGACCTATACCCCCTCAACAAATAGCAGATATGCAGCCTGGTAAACATGTAGGTTCCCAAACAATGGGAATAAGAGGCTGTATATAACTCCATTCCTTGCCTTTGGATCCCTTTTCTCTAGCATGGCTGCCTTTAGCACTCCTGAGATTTGAGACACCAGGGTGGGTTGGTACCCCTTAGGGGGCCTCCACCACTCTGAGAAGAAAGAGTGGGGAATAAGGGAAGGGTCTGATGGTGGGACTGGGAGAAGAGGAGGTAGGGAGCTGAAATCAGGCTGTAAAGTGATTAGATAGATAGATAGATAGATAGATAGATAGATAGATAGATAGATAGACTCATAGATACATATACTCATAGATACATAGATAGATACATAGACAGACAGACAGATTGACAAAAGAGGTATGTTTACAGGACTTGAGAAGATGACTCAGTGATTACAGAGCTTCATGCCACTCAGGAAGACACAGATTTGATTCCCACCAAACATAGTGGATGCTGTTCACAACTTGCTATGGCTGAAGCTTCAGGTGATATGACAGCCCAGGAGACACTCCATACACACACACACACAGAGAGAGAGAGAGAGAGGGAGAGAGAGAGAGAAATAAAAATGATTCCTTTTATTTAAAAATTTGTTCAATTCTTTGAAAAATTTCTTGAAATCAAACATGTTTATTAAAATATGTTTAGAAACAGTTATAAAGCTACAAAACCTAGAAAGAGTCCAAATATCTTATTATCAGGAAGATGGCATACTTCATAAATAACTAGACTTAAGAAAATCAATAACTGATTACAGTAAAAAATACATTATAAGAGAACAGGTAGTGCCTATACTACTTAGACCACAGATAGTGTAATCTAGCAGAGAACCATGTACCATATGCTCACCTCAGTTGATTTTTTTTTAATTCAAGGAAGATATTATGCATATAATATAATTCATATAATTATATGTATTATAATGCATATAATTCAAAATAGAACTATACTTACTGTGTCTGTACATGTTATTCATAAAAACTTACATATGACTCAATGTCTTTCCTATCTTACAAAATACAACTTTTAAAGAGGTTCTTTTACATTTTACATGTTATTTATATTATTAAGCTCATTACATGTTATGGACATTTCAATTTGATTGTCTAGTTCATTTTTCAAACTTAATAGTCACTTCCCTAAACTTCTTAGATACCGTTATTATTTCATGTTATGCTTTAAATTAAATACAAAAACAAACACAAAATAAACATAAGAACATCAGACTGAATTTCCAAGTGTTATTTTATACTAACATTTTCTAGCGTTATATTATTTTGCTGCTACAATATTTTCTACATATTTTTTTCTGAAAGTTTTAAAATTTTAAGTTAAATACATTTTCCACAAATTTGTGGGTACAGTTGCATGAAAATAATGTGCATGAACAATATTACTTAGTGTCTATATGTATTTTTATTTTCTAATCATCATACAAAATAATTAGTCTTGAATTGTCTATGACCAAAGACTTTATTTTATGTCATTATTTATGAGCATTTCCAAAAACAATAAAAAAGCCTGATGCGTTTGTATAACATTTAATTGTTAAACAAAACAATTTGTGTCTCAGATAAAAAATGTGTGATATAATACTAAGTAAATGCATCATAAATATTTTTAAAACTGTGGCAATTACAGACAATTATCTGTCTTCATTACTTCTTGTAAATTTGGTTTTTAAATGACTCATGATACATGAGCAGGAATAGTTACACATAAAATTATATTTCTTGAATTTTTGAAACCATTATAAGCTATTTTAACCACCAGAGCAATATAATTTAGCACTATTATTCTAAAATCTTGAGGTACAAGAGATATTTTATAAAATGATATTATAATTGGCTTCCCATTTGTGTATACAATATTTCTACCACAGTAATATCTAGAACCCCTTATAGCACTAATTCTAGCATTTAACAGAGATAATTTAAAATCTATCACTGAGGAATATGACATAATTTGGTTAGCTCAAGTGGATGCATCTTTAGTGTACTATTGATCATGAGTAGGAGAGGACAGGGTAAGAGGGAAAGCAGGTGAGCCATTTGCAAAGTTCTTTGTATTTATCCCATTTATTTTTAGAGTATCAGATCTTAGACTCAGACTTTTCAACATTAAATGTTATCATTAGTGTGGCTGATGTAATTTTTACATATAATGAAGTCTAAAATATTTTAGACCCTCACTGTGATGAGGAAGGAAAGGTAAGAGCCAGTGTTCTCATTTGTTTGTGTTCCCTTGCAGCAAGTTCATTGGCAGAAGAATAAGTTCCCAGAGGCCATTTTCAGGACTTATCTAACCAAAGATTCTAACTTAACAAGAGAATGGGCTGTGATTTCAAGTCACAATAGGGCAAGGAGATATGGTTACACAACCGTGATGTTTTTAACTAGAATCTTCCAAACAAGACTGGACAATTACATAAATCCATTATATTGCAGAGGCTGGTAATTTGCATTATATTGACTTATGAAATGCATTTTGACAACATTTATTCCCTTATAATTTAAATTGTTCACACAGAACAAATTGTTCCTAGTTCCTGAATTCAATGGCTAACATCTATTGATGACGAACACATGATTGCTGGCCTTAGATTTTGTTTTCATTTTTCTGTCCAAGTAAAATGTGGAAACCAAGAACAAGATGAGAGAAGAGAGTGGAACCAAACTAGGTTTATAGGAAGGAGTAATTCTAGAGGATGTAGTCAACTGTATGGGTGTCTAAGAATTTCTTCTATTCTGAAATATTATTTTTTATTTTTTTGATTATTACAATTGATTCAATTTATATCCCAACGGTAGCCACCTCCCTCATCCCCCCCATCCCACCCTCCTTCCCTTTTCTGCTCCCACGCCCCTCCTCCAGTCCACTGATGGGGAGACACTCCTCCACTTCCATCTGACCCTAGCCTATCAGGTCTCATCTGGACTGGATGCATTGTCTTCCTCTGTGGTCTGGTACAGCTGCACTCCTCCCAGGGGGAGGTGATCAAAGAACCAGCCACTGAGTTCATGTCAGAGAAATCCCCTGTACTCGTTACTAGGGAACACGCTTGGACACTGATTGGCCATGGGCTACATCTGAGCAAGTGGTCTAGGTTATCTCCATGCATGTTGCTCTTGGAGTACCGTTCTTTGTAAAGACCCCTGTGCCCAGACTTTTTTGGTTCTGTTGCTCTCCTCGTGGAGCAATTGTCCCATCCAGGTCTTCCTATATCCCCATTTTTTAAATAAGATTCCCTGCACTCTGCCCAAAGTTTGATTGCATGTCTTTGCTTCTGCTTTGATACCCAGCTGGGTAGAATCTTTTAGTGGCCCTCTATCACTGAAGTGGTAGGCTTCTATTCTATAACCTGTTTTCTACAGCTTCCTTTGTCTATCCAATTTGCCTTCTAAGTGAGGATTGATCATCTTACCCAGGGTCCTCCTTCTTGTTTAGCTTCTTTTAGAGTATATATTTTAGTATGTTTATCCTATATTATATGACTAATATCCACTTATAAGTGGGTATATACCTGTGTGCCTTTCTACTTTGGAGTTATCTCACTAAAAGATAATCTTTTCTAGTTCTCACCATTTGCTTGCAAATTTCATGATTTCTTTGTTTATGAATGCTGAGTAGTATTCCATTGTGTAAATGGACCATAATTTCTGGATCCATTCCTTGACTGAGGGGCATCTGGGTTGTTTCTAGATTCTGGTTATTATGAATAAAGCTGCTACCAATATGGTTAAGGAAATGTTCTTGTTATATATTTGAGAATTTTTTGGATATATACCTAAGGTGTGGTATAGCTGGAGGTAGCACTACTCCTAAATTGTCTGAGAAAGAGCCTGATTGATTTCCAAAGTAGCTGTACAAGTTTACATTCCCACCACCAATGGAGGAGGGTTCCCCTTTCTCCACATTTCCACAACCTCTCTAGCATGTGTTGTCATGTGAACTTTTGATCTTAGCCATTCTGGTGGTGTAAGGTGAAATCTCAGGGTCCTTTTGATTTGCATTTCCCTGATGACTAAGGATAATGAGCATTTCTTTAAGTGTTTCTCTGCCATTTGATAGTCCTCTACTGAGAATTCTCTATTTAGTTCTGTACCCTATTTTTTAATTGGATTGCTTGATTTGCTGCTTTTTAAATTCTTTATTTATTCTGGATATTAGCCGTCTGTCAGATATAGACAATCCTGTACAATAAAAGAGCTTCTGGAGATATTTCCATACCTGATCTCAAGCTGGACAACAGAGCAACAGTAATAAACATCTAACTGGATGTCTAAATGTAGAAAAATGCAAACAGAACCATATTTATCACACTACACAAAACTAAAGTCCAAGTGGATCAAAGACCTCAACATAAAACCAGACAAACTAAACCTGCTTTAAGAAAAATGGGGGATGAGCCTAGAACTCATTGGCACAGGAGACAACTTCTTGAACAGAACACTAAAAGCACAGGCTCTAAGAACAACAATCAATAAATGGAACCTCATGATACTGAAAAGCTTCTTTAAAGCAAAAGACACTGTCATCCAAACAAAACAACAGCCTATAGAATGGTCAATGATCTTCACCAACCAACAAAACATTGAATAAAGAATAAAACATTGAATAAATGTGCATGATTCCATATATTCTACAAGAGTCAATCTGTCATAGAGAATGAATGAAAATCTTTTGTTATTTAATGCCTCTGGTGACTTAAAGTTATAACAAAATGACACAGAAGAATATATAAAGTCAGATATAATCAGAGTACCTGGGTGGGTACATGTGTATAGAAGGCATTTCTGCCTTGACTGCAGCGTCAGGAGCAAAGCCTGGCACACATGCTCAGTTGTAATACAGAGCCATATGTGGTGAAATAAAACGCAGGACAAATATACAAATACATCTGCTTCTACAGATTGTTCAGCCTTTTAACACTTATAGATGTCTGTTTGGGGTCTGAATCTGACTGTATCCTACTGTTTTATGTATTTTTTCTGTAATTTTGTGAGATTAACAGAGCCAAATTGCAGACTACTGCAAAATGTTAATTCTTTTATCAACTTTTAAAGTGTTGGGGCTATAGCATGTTTTTTTTTTTTAATTATTTTTTCTGAATGAGCAATCCTCAAAAAAAAACTGTTTGTGCGTTGTTGAGTTGGCTCAGTGAGCAAAGGCTCCTGCTGCCAAGCCTGAAAACATGAGTTCAGTCTCCATAATCCATGCCATAGAAGGAGAAAACTGACTCTGACTTGTCCTCTGACTGTCATATGTCATGGACTATGCACACACACAAACACACACATGCAGAAATGAGTAAATAAATAGATAGTAAATAAATCATAAATGTTTTGGCACAGTCTCAGGTATTTACTATATCTCTTAATATGTTTGTGATAGGGGTGAGACAAGATGGCTGGGCCAGAAGAACACTGCATCTGAGGATCAGGACAACATTTTCCATACAGCAACCAAGAGACTGAACTCTGGACCTTAAAACAACAGCAATTGTGTTTCCCAGGTGAGAGGAAACCCCCACAGTGTGGGAATCAGTCAGGTCCACTCTAAGGCCACCCAGCCAGAACCCAGAAGAGATCCCTGGTCACGGAGGTACTAGGTCTCCAGAGCAGAACTACATGCCTGCTTGTCCTGATCACCATCCCAGGCTGATTGGTGGGAGTCCCAGTTGTGAGAAAACCCCACACGGAAGGATGGAAACAGTACTGACTTGGGTCACCCAGTCTTTCCCTGGAAAAAGTCTCACAGACCAGAGGGTATGAGGCACCATTCCTGAAATGGGCTCAAGCTGCAGACACAGACACTTGCTCTGCATCCAGCTCTCCAGCACAGACAGAACGGTGCGCCCTAGGGCACCAGAGACTAGGAGTCACACTTGGGAGAAATCCTCACAGGGAACGTAGCAAAGTGGATGGACCTAAGCCACCCAGTATATCCCTGGAAAAGGTCCCGCAGACCGGCCCAACCCAGAGACCTGCTGTGTACCAGACAGCCTGCTGTCACCAGGAGAGCAGTACCCACCCACCACAGATTACTGCTTGGGTACTGGGTCACAGAGCCCCAACCTCAGACCTACAAAAGCCTGGAATCCACGAGATCAACCCCCAGATACTGCTTCAAGGGGCAACCAGTTATCCCTAACAAAACTGACCAAACCACGGGACAGGACATACAGGTTTCAGCAGCAGATCACTAAATTTACAGCAAGAAATCCAGAAGCAGGGCAGCTATCTCCAGGATATCTCCAGATGAGAGGAAAGCCCTCTCAACTAACAAGGACCACAGTTACCACTCAGGTCTCTATGCCTGAGGTAAGCAGCAGCAACTCCTGAAAAAAAAAAAAAAAAAAAAAACATCGGCCATCCAGTGACCATACCCAAAAAGCTGAGAAGGCTTCCTTCAGGAAAAACCATCTTCCTGCCAAGGGGATTCTTTCCAACACAGGATTCCAGGAACCAATAGAAAGAAACTCCAAACACCTAAGATAGCCAAATGGGTAGAGACCAGCATAAAAGCTCAACCAACAAAAGACAGAGCAATATGGCATCTCCAGAACACTATTATTCAGGGGCAAGTAGCCCTGGACACCCCAGCATAATTGAAATTCAAGAAGATGACCTAACATCTATGCTCATGAAGAGGATAACAGAGGAAAAACTTAAAATGTGTAGAGAAATAGAGGAAGATAAAAACAAACAGATTATGGCCAGCTGTAAAGAAATACAGGAAGTTGCAGCCAAACAGTATGTGGCCTTTAGAGAGGAAATGCTTAAATCACTGAAAGAAATAAAAGAAACAGAGGATTGCTCAAACAAACAGCTGAAGGGAAAACAGGAAAATACAGTCAAACAGGTGAAGGAAATCAACAAAACGGGTCAAGATCTAAAGACAGAATTGAAAAAAATTAAAGAAAACACAAATGGAGGAAATTGTGGAGGGAAAGAACTTAGGGAAGAAAACAGGAACTACAGAGGTTAGCATAACCAATAGACTACAAGAGATGAAAGAAAGACTCTCAGGTGTGGAAGATACAATGGAAGAAAAAGACATATCTGTCAAAGAAAATGTTAAATCGAAAAAATTCCTGACAAAGACTGTCCAAGAAATTTGAAACAACATAAAAAGACAAAAACCTAGAATAATAGGAATAGAGGAAAAAGAAGACTCCCTTCTCCAAGGCACAGAAAATATTTTCAACAAAATCATTGAAGAAAATTTCTCCAACTTAAAGGAGAGGTCAATAAGAATACAAGAGCCCTACAGAACACCCAATAAATTAGAAGAGAAAAGAAAATTCTCCTGCCACATAATAATCAAAACAGTAAGTATACAAAAGAAAGAAAAAATACTAAAAGCTGCAAGGGAAAAAAGCCAAGTAACATATAATGGCAAACCCATTAGAATCACCTGACTTTTCAACAGAGACTATGAAAGCCAGAAGGGCCTGGATGGATATCATGTAGACCCTAAGAGAAAACAGATGTCAGCCCAGGCTAGTATACCCAGCAAAACTCTCAGTCCTCATAGACGGAGAAAACAAGATATTCAATGACTAAAACAAATTTCAACAATACCTACACACAAGTCCAGCGTTAAAAAAGACACTAGAAGGGAAAATACAACCCAAGAAATCTACCTACTTTCAAGAAAACATAGGAAATAATTAACCTCATTACAGTAAAACAAGAAGCAACCAATCACACAACCTTATGACCACAGCCAACATCAAATTCAAATGATCTAACAGCCACTGGTCATTAATCTCTCTCAACATCAATGGACTCAATTCTCCAAGACACAGACTAACAGAATGGATGCATAAACAAAATCAGCAATCTGTTTCATAGAAGAAACACACCTAAGTCACAAAGATAGACATTACCTGAGGAAGACGGCTTTCCAAGAAAATGGACCCAAGAATCAAACAGGAGTAGCCATTCTAAGATCTGATAAAATAGACTTTCAACCAAAATTAATCAAAAGAGATGGGGAAGCACACATCATACTCATCAAGGGAAAATTCTACCATGCAGACATCACAATCCTGAACATCTATGCCCTAAATACAGGGTAACCCACATTTGTAAAAGAAACATTGATAAAACTTAAACCACACATAGATCCGCACACATTAATAGTGGGAGACTTCAACACCCCACTCTCAACAAAGGACAGGTCAACAAAACAGAAATTAAACAAAGAAACAATGTCTCCAACAGAGGTCATGAATCAAATGCACCTAACAGACATTTACAGAATCTAACACCCAAATACAAAAGAATTTACGTTCTTCTCAGGACCTCATGGAACCTTCTCCAAAATAGAGCATATAGTTGGTCACAAAGCAAGCCTCAACAGAGACAAGAAGATTGAAATAATCTCTTATATCTTATTTGATCACCATGGAATAAAGCTGGACCTCAACAACAACAGAAATAGCAAAAAGCCTATACACAAATGGAAACTGAACAACTTGCTACTAAATGACAGCTGGATCAGGGAAGAAATAAGGAAAGAAATTAAAGTCTTCCTAGAACTGAATTAAATGAAGGCACAACATACCCAAACTTGTGGGACACAATGAAAGCAGTGCTAAGAGGAAGGCTCATAGTACTAAGTGCCTTCAAAAAGAAATTTGAGACAGCTCATTCAAACAACTTAATGGCTCACTTAAAAACCCTAGAAAAAGAAGAAGCAGATACACCAAAAAGGAGTAGAAGGCTAGAAATAATCAAACTCAGGACTGAAATCAATAAATTAGAAACAAATAAAACAACTCAAAGAATCAATGAAACCAAGAGCTGTTTCTTTAAGAAAATTAACAAGATAGACAAACCCTTAGCCAAGCCAACTAAAAGGCAGAGAGACACCATCCAAATCAACAAAATCAGAAATGAAAAGGAGGACATAACTACAAACACTGAGGAAATCCAAACAATCATTAAGACTTACTTCAAAAGTCTATATGCCACAAAATTTGAAAATCTAAACGAAAAGGACAATTTTCTTGATTGATTCAACTTACCAAAGCTGAATCAGGACCAGATAAATCAATTAAATTGTCCTATATCCCTCAAGAAAATAGAAACAGTCATCAAAAATCTCCCATCCAAAAAAAGCCCAGGACCAGATGGTTTTCAGCACAGAATTCTACCAGACCTTCAAAGAAGAGCTAACTCTAGTTCTCTTCAGACTATTCCACAAAATAGAAGCAGAAGTAACATTACCAAACTCATTCTATGAAGCCACAGTCACCTTGGTACCTAAACCTCACAAAGACCCAACAAAGAAAGAGAATTTCAGGCCAATCTCCCTTATGAACATTGATACAAAAATACTCAACAAAATACTTGAAAACAGAATACAAGATCACATCACTGATAAAAATAAAATAAAATAAATAAAAAATAGAAAGTAAAATCAGAAAAGTTCCAATCACAA